>JANHGN010009831.1:0-39616 GCA_024605025.1 Megaceryle maxima
ATTTTGGTTCAGATCTAGCTAATTAGCTAAAGAGGTAGTTCTGGACCAGAAAACAGAGGGGAGATACCAGGTGATGCCCATGTCCTGTCACTGTCTTCTCTGGGATCAGTTGTGATGTATGGAAGCCTAAAATGGCTAATCAGAAGTTCAGCTTCAAACAAAGGCAAGGGAGTTTTGTGGATAGGTAATCTGTGTATTGGCTGGCTTGTAGCAAGTCGCTCTCCCACAGACAACGAAGTATCATTTGGAATTTAACCATCAGTTCAGCTATAAGTAGGTTCTTTTTTTACTAGTGCACTCACAATAACACTGAGGCTTTCCACCATGTGAAGCTATAGCTGTTCTGGTGTTAGTTGAGCAAGACCTCTCTCAATACTAGATTCAGCTCTTCTCATTATGGAAAAAAAAAACCCAAAGTAGTAAACAGTGATCTGTGGGAAAGGTCCTCTTCATCAAGTGATCCCCAAGCAATTGAGCTCAGATTAGTACTAGTACACAAACCTTGAATTTGCCAGCACAAGGCAGAAGAAAATTCACCTTGGAAATGAACAGTATCCCTGAAAACATCTTTTCCCACAGAGAAGATTGAAGAATATGCAGATGGACAATGGTCTGTCAGGGAGAAGACATATCTGTCCTCCATGTGTATTCTTGATCAAGCCGACAGAAGTTTATGGTAGAACACAAGTGTGCTAGGTAAGTTATCTCGCTCTATTGCATCAGGGAGCTGGACCCTAACCTTGTACAACCAGGAAACCCCCTAAGCACACACAACCCTCCCCTTACAGCAAGCCACCTCTCAAGCAACTTTTCTTTCATTCTTTGCATCCTTCATAGCAGTAGCTTCAGGGTAGTCATGTGCCTTACCAAAATTATGACTTTTTTCCCTCCCCACCCCAGTTTAAACTACCGTGTATGAAAGTGACTGTATTTTCACCTCCTATGGCTCAGCATGACCTAGACTCTTCATTCTAATTGCACACAACTTGCAGTTTTCCAATTGTTTGTCTGGAGGGTGGTTTGCTTGGTTTTGTTTTACTACATGGAGATTTAATCGGTAAAATTTCTTGGCACACTTAATAAATGCACCAGCAGTGCCTTATGCAATGTGACATTACACACAGCACTCCCAGGGAATTGCAAACCACTATCTTTATTATATGTAGGGGAAAAAAAGTCACACAGTCTGTCATCTGTTCAATGATAACAAAAAGTTTGTTTCCACTCCTGTGCAAGGAAACAATGAATTTCAATATGCCAAGGTCTTTGCTAAGTCTGCAGCTCCTCTACTGCATTTCAGCAATCACAGGCTTAAGCTCTGGAACATATGAGGCATAGCTAGTATAAGCTGCAATACGATAAACACTCCTCCTCTAAACACAATTCTTCTCCCCACACATATCCAAGTTATCCCCTTACTTCCTCCCTTTCATTCATTCTGCTGTGTATGATAAACTCAATCTGTTTGCACAACCTGTTCGCACCAAGCTATTATTTAACATTGTCGGTTCCTTGTTAGTAAGGGGTAAGTAGTCCCCTCTCTTTTTACTGCTTTAAGAGATTCTTCACTCTTGGGGAATCCTGTAAATCTAGACTACCATTTTAATCAACCACTGTTCCGTTTTACTAGTAAAAATACAGAATTCAACTGTTCCTTTGACAATCAACTCTCATGTAAGTAGTCTTCTGAAGTGAGTTTATTACATTAAAATTCCAGATACCTGCTTTCTTCATATTCTGTACAGTTGCAATACTTATAAAACCCTGTCAGCTAACAAATTTCAGGTTTGTAGGTATAAATATTAGAAGACATACATCACAAACTAAGTTACAAATCTACACCTCAAACCAAAATGCAAAATCTGATATCAAAATTCCTGAGAAATCAGAAAGCTAGATATTTGAAGCATAAAGATTATTTCCCAATTTGCTGGTTTCCTTTCTTTTGTTTTTTTTTAATCTCTACAATGTGTTAAGTGAAATATTAATGCAAGCCTCACAAAATTACCCAATTTCACAAGTAAGACAGCATTAACTATGACAAGTTCCAATTTTAATGCTTCCCAGGCTGATCAAGTTATTTATGAAAAGGAAATTATCCCCCCCCCCAACTCATTCACCTCCTCCAGTCCCCATTTCATTTTATTGTTGTCAAAGAAAAATGTTCTATTGTTGCCTCACACAAATGCAGGAGCAGTGGGACTGCCAAAAGTTATTCTGTAGACTACAGAGATGCAGGACTTTTTGTACCAATCAAAAGATGAAGTCTACTCTTCTGCATTTGGCAATGGCTAACTTTTGATCCTTCAAAAAAAGATCCCCTCCCTTAAATACAGTTCACCATATAAATTCATACCATGCACTATGTAACTCTTCCATGAGCTCACACCCCATAACAGTAGATTGGGTTACCCTCACTTCTTTTGCACAACAGAAGACGTTTCCTAATCACCAGACATTGAAAAATTCCTGCATCAATCCATCCCAAAGAATGAGACTTGTCAGTTATTTATCAAACCCACGTTTTCATGCCACAGTAACACAACTAGGAGGGATGGCAGATCTGCTTTAAGTGCAGCTATACATTGAAATGAGCTGTGAACAAGAGATTAAATGATTTTGTGGACAAAAGTATACTTCATTTATGTCAACTGTCATTACCCTATGACACACAAAGCCTCTTTCTGGGGCACTAAAAGCACACCATTTACCATATAACATCAGCTTAGTCGTCTTTGTGCTGATGAATACTGCATTCAGAGAAGTAAGTCTTTTCATTGTCATTTACATGTCTACCCTGCATCTCTCCGAATACAAATAGAAAGTTTATCAATTGGATTTACATTTTAACTAATCCTTGTCTTAAACTTGGTACAAAGAGGAACATTTTAATTAACACGGACTGAGTGAAAACTGCATTTATAGGGAAACAATAAGCTTTAAAAACAAGACAAACCCATTGCCCAGACAGAGTAGACAAAAACAGAGCTTCTCAAACTGTAACTAAGCTCCTTGTGGTCACTAAAGAATTCAAGAGAAACCCCAAACTACAGCAGGTAACTTACACAATTAAAAACTTCTACCCACCATTCAAGCTTCAGGGGCACACAGATATAAGAGCTAAAAGAACAGCCCTGAGAGCCAGTAGATATCTATGCAAACCTCATCCACATGCAACAAAAGGTATGCATACACTGAACTCTATTTGGTGTGCCATCCCAGGTCATCCCAATCCATAAGGCCCAACAGGGACTCCACTAAACACAGTATCAGACCCTCAGGGTCAGCATCAGAAGGCTTACACAAACAGATCCACAATGGATCATTTGACTAAAATCCAAAATTTCTGTTCTCCTGGGAACATTCCCTTGTTGCACACCAAGAGCACAGGGGCCTGGTCCAAGTCCACTGCAAGTCAGTGACAGGGTGTGGGTTCGTTGGTTTTGGTTTGTGTTTCTTATCAAAAGACTAATTTTCTGGAAATAAGTTTAAAAAGGCAGAAAGAAATGAAGCATGATACCTGTCTGATGTAAATACTTCTGAATTCTGTTTAGCTAGTGGTTTGGGGGTTTCTTTTCCCCTGATATGTTTAAGAAATGTTTAATTACAGATTTCTTTTGAAGCTCTGTTAAGCAATAATACTGAAACTGAATGCATACTATGCCATGTACATGAAAAACAGCCAAGCTCCAGTTTCACAGAACGATGCAAGTTTGACTTCTCCTAATCCAAGGCACCTTTTAACAGAAGCAGGAAAATGCATACATAGAGCACAGAAGATAAAACTACAACAATTCTATGAGATACAGAAACAAACTTCTCATAGGCAGTGAGTGTGGCCACCACTCATCACCTCTCAGGCTAGTAGCCTATGGGCTAGTACTTCAGTTAACTGCTCAGAGTAAAACTGATACTCTTTCATCCTTAAATTCCTAAAGGATGAGGAACCAAAACAGTTTCAGATTTCTGGGTATATTCACACCACAGTTTAGCGAGGTTTATTAATGTTATACACACTCACAAACAGGATCACTCTACTTCAACTTTTGCAGTACAAAACTGCAATGAAAACCCCAAATAAGCATACACGACAAAACCCAACATCTGTGGTCTCCAAAATAAATTTTACTGCTCTTCAGCAAAAAGCAAGTAAAACCAAACCAACAGGAATACATCCCAACCAAATATACTGTGAGAAGCTGCCTTTTTTTTTTTCCCCCCCCATTTCTTTTTTAAGTCAAACTTCAGCATTGCTTTTCATTCAGAGGCTACATAAAGGCTCCTATTCCTATTCTGGATTTTGCAACAGGAAATCAGGTATGCAACAAGCCTGCGTGTGAATTCAATTATTCTAACCCAAGACGTTTCAAATTAATTAAAACCAAAAAAAAAAAAACCAAAAAACCAGGAGACCTAGTTCTTCACATGTAACTTTTATCTTAGTCACTGTAAATTGCTCAAAGATACAGACCACGAGCCAGACGGTCAAAGTATGGGCCCAATCCAAAAAAACTCCTTTGATTCAGGGAAATATTACAAAAGCAGATTTTGTATTTGTTCGCCTGAGACTGGAAACTTGCGAGGTTTTGTTTGGTTGGCTTTGTTTGGGTTTTTTAAAGTGCATCACAGAAATAAAGGGCACGCCAATATTTATTTATTTTCCAAGAGGGCAGGACACTTTTAAGCCCGAAAGGCACGTTATCTACCGGCAGCACCCCGCACACCACCTGACGGTCGGCAGCCCAGACTGAGCCTGACCCTCGGTACCCGCGCACCCCCCAATTCGCCTCCCGCCCCGCCTGATCTCCAACCCTGCCCACGAGGCTTCTCTGCCCCCACCACCCCGGGGCGGGGGGCACCCTCGACTCTCTGTCACCCCTGGAGGAGAAGGGAGGCGCGGACGGGGCATCCCCGGCTCCCCTTAAGCTCGTCGCGCCCAACAGTCGAGCCAGCCGCTGGCTCAACCGTCCGCCCGCCGGGGATGGAGCGGCGGCGGCCGCTGCGGAGCAGCCCAGCTCCTCGCCGGCTGGCGGCACCCACCCCCAGGAGACGGGTGAACTCGGGCAACTTGTGCCGCTGGCAGGAGGCGGCGGTCCCCGCTCGCCCGCCGGCCCGACTACGGGGGGCGAGAGGAAAAGTCACCGGAGGAGCAGTGCTCCGGAGGCAGGGGGGCAAACTGCTCTGGCAGCTCCTAAGCCGAAAGGCAACCTCGATCCTCCCGCCTCCTCCCCGGGCTGAGCAGCAGCCGGGGCTAAGCTGTCCTCCCTCACACTCCACGGCTATGGCTGCTCCTGCTGCCTCACGGTGGGGGGGGGAAGGGGGGGGGAGGGAAGGAAGAAGGAGAGCGAGGGCAGAGAGAAATTTACAGTTTCCAGTGACAGGGTCCCTTCTCCACCTGCACCGCGCCGGGGGACGGCTGCTCCTCCGCCTCCAGCCACCACCGTGGAGACGGCCGGTCTAGCCAAGGGACGCCGCCGGGGCGGAGAGCCGCGCTCGACTCCCCGCGGCACTCACCTCCCCGCGCCGCCCTCCCGCCGGCTCCTCGCTCCCTGCCTTCAGCCGGCGCCTCTGCGCGCTCAGCCTCCTCCTCCGCGTTAATGGCAGGAGGAGGAGGGCGGCGGGAGGGCCCCAGTGGAGCGATGTTTACTCGACGGCTCTCGCGAGAGCCCGGCGCCACCGAGCCAGGTCCTGATTGGCTGCTCCCGCCGCCCATCAGAGGTGGGTCACGCCCCGCCTCTGTCCCGCCCCGCCTCGCAGGCAGGTGCCTCAGGAGCCTGAGCAGACCCAGTGCTTCCCTGGCTCCTTCCCCGTCAGGCACTCGAGTGGCCCCTTCTCATTCTCCTCTCCTCCTCTTTCTCCTTTTTCTTCTCTTCCTCCTTCAGAACAGCTGGAAGTTAGTCAGGAACGGCGACTGGGGGCTAAGCGGCCTCGCCTCCGGCTCCTTCCGAAGCGCGGCCGCTGCCCGGTGTCCGCCTGCCCTGGCTCCCCCGGAGCCGATGGGAGGGCCTGTCCCTTCAGCCTGAGCTGCCAGCTCAGACCTCCACTCTCAAGAGGCCCTGGCGGTAGAGATTCACCGAAGGGCCTGTAGGTGTGAAGAGATCATTGTTAAACTTGCCTTGAGCATACGTGTAGGTGCTCGGGTGCCCAAGCAGAAGATGACAGAATTAACTAGAAATAGCGCATTTGCAGGCCTTTTGCTGCTGTATCCTTCTGTCCTGCCACCAAAGTAAAAGGGGTGGGATGCTAATGCAGGCAGAAGATAAGTGAAACCCTGCTTTTGTTTTAGTACTCCTTGATAATAAAACGAAGCAGTAGCACTGAAGAGGAAAGCTGTTGTCCCAAGGATGTTGTGATACAGATTTCTTACAAACGCAGTGACACAGAAGGCAAATCTCTGAGCTCAGATCGGAAGAATGACAAAGTACACCCATCTTCTGCTTCTGTCACAACGTGTAGTGTGTGGAAGGCAGTAAAAACTTGTCCTAGGTTCATCACTTGACTTGAGGATAGTTGCTGATGAAGAGAACTTTAGCGGCCACATTTTATTTGTTTTACCTCATGAGTTTTTATATAGAGACAAGGGTCTTAGGAGCTCTGTACACTAAAGCCAATTTCTTGCTCAGTGATCTTACATGACCTGCAATTATATTTACACATCCCCTTCACCTGCAGGCAAAGCCAGGAAATTCACCTTGGACCTCCTTGAGCACTGTGGACTTACCTGCTGAGACCATTTTTCAGACACATTAAGATTTGGTAGGTTTGAAATAACAGAAGCCTAAAATTAGCATGTTTTAACTTGAATGAAATGCAAGACTGCTTCCTGGAGGGCCTGCCCTTTGTGTGATATCTGAACTCTGCTTCCACACTTGACACCTGCAGTAATGAAGTTGTACACTCCCATTTGCCATGGTGCAGTGTTGAAAGCACAGACATGTAACCCAGAAAAAGAATTAGCAAGAGAGGAAAAGACACTCTACACTATGGTAAGTAAGTCAAAAATCCAACCAGTTATGGATCTAGAAAAGCAGGATTTCACTGCAGCACTCTTCCCAAAGCTAAAATCTGAAAATCTTTATCAATAACATTGGTAAATGGGAGTGACAGACACCCCTATCCCCCCCCAACAGGAGTGGGGACTGATTTGGACTGGCGATCTCTGGTGTTTGAGAGTTTTGATGTCAGTATCTTGCTTCTCTCTGCTTCCCAGTTCTAAAGCTGTCAAAGGGAAGTTAGGGGAGGCAAGGTCAGTCTCAGAGATGATAAGGACCAGCTGTGACAATGAAAACTGAATGAATATTCACAATGTGATGTTACGATTCCTGACGTGCTGCTGCTGCTCCTCTTGTGGGTCTTGCCAGCGCAGCAGATGGCAGACACTGAAATAGTGTTGTGCCAAGTAGAAAATTGCTGAGTTCTGTTGGTCCTGTGTATGTGCCTGTGTGAGTGGGGAAGTGGGGCAAACTTCTATTTATTTAATTATTTTCAGGAGAGGAAAGGAAAACAAATGGTTCCTAAAACTACAAAAACTACTGCCATATAAAGAACTGGTCTCTTAGAGGAATGATGCATCTGTTTACATTGCAAGGTTTCCTTGTAATTCCATATAACTTACCTCAGGTCAGAATTGTGAGTTTTCCTAAATGGTAGTGCAATTAAAAAGGGAAACAATGTTGTAATAATAGCACTGGGTGTAACTGAAGAGACCTATGGAAAAACTAAGTATTTCACATTTCTATTTTTATGTGGCTGTAGAAGTATTTGTGTTAGTGGACTTTCCACTGCAAAGCAGACATGGTTTATTTTAATTTTCCAAGTTTACATACTTTTTTTACATGATATACACACAGAAGGTTATCTTACTGCTATACACATAAAAGGTTATCTTACCTGACCTTGCAATGGGATCACTGCTGCTGTGGTTGAAGTCAGGGGGATACCTCATGTAAATACGTGTCCATAGTCTTCAAAAGGCTGCCCATTTAAAGAAAGTTACAACCCAGTGTTCATCTTGAAATAAACCATGGCAGAACCAAACCTGCAAACAATGTCTGTGCAGGCAAACAAAGTGTGGAGAGTTTATAGAAACACATAAGGTTTTAAGCAAAGCTGCGATGCAGCTTCACAGTTACAAACAGCAGTGTTTGCCCGGTAACCTGTTTCTGTATATTTGCAGAGCTAGCCCTTAATTTAGAGGTATAAGAACGTACATGATGTAGAAGGGCAACACCTCTTTAAGCTGCCAGGCATAGGACTTAGAAAAACATTCTGAAACAAAATCTTTGCTATAAATGTGCATACTTCTGCACACTATAACGTTCCAGTCCTGCGAGTTGCAACAAGTAGCAGGAGGTTCTGCACCCCCTGCTCAGATGGTTCCAGCTGCAGCATCAGGATACAACCTGGTGCAACCCAATTAAAGGCAAACACAGAAGCCTAAATACCACTTGTCAAATTCCACTGAACCTCCGAAGCCTTCAAAAAACATAGGGGAAGGTCTGTAGCAAACCAAAACAATATTGTCCTTGTTATTGTAATTCAAAAGAGGGGTATCTTGTCTGTGAAAAGACAGTTATGTGAGGGTTTGACGTACGTTTCTTCTGCAGTCAATTGGTGTAACAAATACAAATTGCTATATTGGAGTCATGCTGGAGATATCTCTTGGAAAGATTCTGGGGTTTTTAACCATGAAAGGTCCTTCTCAGCATCAGGAATAACCTATGAATGTTTAATTTACAGGAAGTATTACAAGTAGTTTGCAACTTAATCAATGCAACCTTTAGGAAACAACTCTGACTTTCCTTTCTTGCTTTCTGTTTTTCTCTAAAATATAAGACAGTTTCATATCTTCAAAATAAGACAAAAAATACTGAAACTTCTAAGACTGCTCACGAAATAATTCTAGGGGTAGATAAGCATAGTGCAAGTCACACAGAAACATTCACCCAGATTTTACAGTGTCTTACGACCTTTTTAGCTGCTGTTGATACTGTTTTTAATACAAATTTTGCTTGTAGCTCCCTGATCTTCCTAAATAACAGTATATATTTTTTTGTTGTTTAACACATAGAAGGCCAGGAATAAAGCCACAAATACTTTTATCTGTTTTATGACACTATACAATTCTGCCAAGATTTCACACCTGCTGTTCTTTACTTGCTTGATTCCTGTGGGGCAATGTAGGAATCAAATACTTGGAAAATGCTGCAGCAAGAAAATGTGATTTCTCAATAGGCAGATCGCAAACTTACAAGGAGGCATGCAGGAGTGTACTTCATATACTGTTGAATCAAATAATTAAGACCTTGGGCCTGAAAACTCTTGAAGGTTTAGGTAACACTGAAATCAATTGGGTTTTCTTCTGTGAGACTATTCACAGAAGTCACATTACTCACCTTCTTGTTTCTTAGGTCCAGTTCCATATTTAGGAAACTATTGTCAATGTTTAAAAAGATGTAACAACATAGGAATATCTGCACTGGTTCAGACCCAGGCTCTGTCTAGGTCACCTTTCTGTCTTCCTGGCAATTATGGGCAGACACCTTGGGAAATGGAAGTATAGAACAAATTTACAATGGATTCCTTTAAAACCCTCCCAGCCTCCACCTGTCTTAAGCCTGATGTGATCCATCTAAACTCCAAGGGTTTGCTCCTCTAAGTGCTTGTGTAGTCTCCTCTTAAAGCCTCATAAATATCTTGCATTCCCAGCATATGGGAGTTCCACAGTCTGTTGCATGAAAATCACCACCTTTTGTTTGTCCTGAACCTGGTTCCTGAGAGCATCTTGGTGTGGATCCTGGTTTTGGTGTCAGTGTAGACCTATTGATCCATGTCCATCCTGGCAGTGCTACTCTTGTTTTATATACCTTGTCTTCTCAGTTGTCTTTATTCCAGACTAAAGAGTCCTAGCCTGGAAGTTGTTCCATACTTTTCACCATCCATTTCTGGAACTTTTCTATTTCTATTAAATTTTTTTTGAAATAAAGAGACCAGTTTTTCACCATTCAAGGTGTGGATGAAGGATGCATTTATCCAGGGGCATATACTTCTTACCTCACCTCTCAATTTGAAGGCAGAATACATCATTTGCTATGCCTCTTAAAAGCAGTAACAAAGTTAAGCAATGTCAGCATGTAGGCAATATCAGTTAAGTTTTTAGAAGAGGTACCTTTTGAAAGCATTTGCAACAATCCAGCTCTGTTCCATACAGGCAGCTACAGACTGTTGCTATCTCTACATCCCCTTCTTAGAAAGTTCTAGTTGATACTTTCCTGAAAGTCCAGATAATTTCCTTTATATTAATAGCAGCTATGTCACTGGAAACCATTTGTGTTTCCATATGCATAGTCTAAGGAACAAAGCAACTCATTCAGCTATGCAAAATCAAGGAAATTACTGTAGTCACCTTACAGACTGTCAACTTATTTCCTGAATGTCTTAGCATTTCACTACTATCCTTCCAAATCCAACATTTTGCCAATTTTCAATACCTTTTAAATTACTTCTTTCCTATGTAAGTATTATTATTTTTTAACATGAACTTCTGGCTTGGCTGTGACTTTGGCAGGCAAATTGGAACACGTGGCATGGTTCTTCCTGGCACAGAGATACTAAATTCCTCATGCAGGAGTTAAGGATGTGACAAATTTGATTCATTCTGTAAGCAATTAAAATATTTATAGCTGAATTCACTTAAACAACTTCACGTCTTACAATATTATTCCTGGATTCTCTTCGGAGAATATCCTTGGTGGACTTGCAAGAGACATATTTAGTAAATGATCTGTTTCCATAAACAAAGAAACATGGGAAGTCTGAAACAAAAAAGTTAGCAAGAACACTAACTAATAATAACTATTTTTAATTACTAAAGGAGCTCAACATTCTTTGTCAGTCAGCGTAGTCAGTATTGTTCTCTCTTTAAAATTCTAGAGAAAAATGAAGTTGGCAATCTTTCCAGTCAACCCCAGGGATACAATATAATGTATTTAACAAAAATGCTCCTTCAGAGGTTCTAATCTTAGTTAATATATTTGATCTGTGTATACATTGTTTCAGGAGTGACCATATGCTTTTTCCCTCTTAGCAAAGATTCTCTGCAGATTCTTTGCTAGATCCATTGTTATTTTCACATTATCCTGATACTTCAGAGATCATCTGTATATTTGCAAGCTTATCACACAGTCAGCCTTCTTACTTAATGTTTACATTCTGCTTGTCTTTGCTATATAGCTATCTAGTTCACCTTTTCTGTCTGACGTAAAGCTCTTAAAATAAATTAGGAAAAAAATAAATTGGAACAAGATGTAAACAAAATGATGCAACTTGCTGTTACATTCCATCCTCTGTTTTTTCAACCCTAATGCATCTATTTCAGGGCCTGATATTGAAGTCTCTATACTCACGGGAGCTATGCCACTGAACAGTGGCTCTGAAACGGCCTAGGGAGAGGACATTCTTTCTCAGAATGGTTAGCTGCCATCACAGCATAGTGTAGCTCACATAGGAGAACCAAGGACAGCGAACTAGGCACAGGAGGCATAGAGACTAACCTGACTGCAACTGGGCCTGTCATATTCCTCCTGTTGTAACTAGAAACACCACTCTTCAAGTACCAGGATAGGGTCATATGCCTCATCACACAGAATGGGGTAGAAGTTTACCCGTTTAAGGTGACAAGCTTCCTGTCTGAAGGCCATGGACTTCTGGCCTGTCTCCCTCTTAATATCTTCATGTGTGGATAGTCAGTTGCAGGGGAGTCAAAACCGACAGTAAGTTTGAGAGTCTGTGGCTCAAAGTATGGAGCCAGTATGGAAGGTAAGAGGATGGGTTACAAGGAAGTGGGATAAAGCTGGGATGGTGAAAGATTTATCCAAAAGTGGCTAGTATGAACTTAGAACGTAACTTTGCATTCATGTTGATCAGGCACTCTGATGCTAAGATGCATGGCCCAGCTATAAATACCTCAGAGGAGCTGCACTGAAGGGAGAGGTATCTGGGAGAAGGAAGGGAGAAGGGAAGGGGCTAGAGGCTCACAGACAGCCTGAGAAAACCACAGTTCCAAAGATCAAGGAGTGTCAAGAGCAGACCTACTGTTTCCATGATTCAAGAAGTAAGGACAGAACTATCTTTAGAGGAATTTCTTACCCAAAGCTAAGCTAATCCAAGACTAATGCAGCACTGCAAAATCTTAAATGCTCAAAAATCTTAATTCAGCTCTCCCCTCTCAAACTTATACAAAGCTCACAGAACCACAAGTTTGGAAAAGAAGGAGATGATGATGAAATCCTGGGGTTTAGTCAAGTGTTTTGGTTATTTCATTTTCTCTGCCTTGTTCCCCCACTATCCTCCATTTCAATGCAATAATGGAAAGCCTGACAACTCCATCTAAAATATGCACACAAAGATGCAATCCCTGCTTTGCTGCATTCTTGATTGACATTTCTAGTCCTTTCCTTCACTTGCAGCTCCATTCCCTAGAGCCCTCCTTGTTCCCTAAGTCCCCTTAGCAGTACCTGACTGACTGTCCCTGCACATTCCTACTGAATTTCCCCAACCCACTAACAGATTGGCACAGCTTCTCCATTGTTTCCAGTGTGTGTGAAGCATGTTCTTGTGATGTCTTTCACTACTGACTCCTTGCTGAACACTAAGGGGGTTATTTACCACATTGCTTGCTGTTTAGTAACTTGAGACGTCTCCTCCAGATTTTTAACACTGATCTGGTTCTCTCTTGAAAGATGGCGTTGCCTCTCAGCCAGCACTGAAGCCATGTGCTTGAACTCTTGCTGTTTCTACTACAACTGTACTTCTCCTCCACCTCTGCTCCTCCCTCAAAGCTATAGGCTGCTAGTGAGGAAGGCACTGTTTACTGGCTAAGTTGGAGAAGGGGCACTTCTCCAACCTTGGCAGTAAACAGTGAACTTTGGCTGCGCTACAGAGAGCAAAGAGAAAAAGAAATCTTTGCGGGAGCAGAGCTGTCAGCTTTTGAGGTTTAGCTATTTCTTACACACCAGTCGAGTAGAAATCTACAGGGATATAAAATACTAGTTCTCAACAAAGGCCAGTTTTTAAATGAGCTGACTTCTTCTCAAGTTTGCTTCGCTACATTTATCATCTAATGTGAAGTAGGAGTTTCTAGACAAAATATTTCAAAATCAAAGTGTGGTTCTAATTTGAAATGTGAGTATAAAATCAGTTTCCTCATGTCTCTCATACGGTCCCTATAAATATCCAGAGAATGTACTCTTTTTCTGGTGAAAGATGAATCGTGCTGCTGGTGAAGTCTTGATAAACTATCAAGAATCGGTTCTTGGTTGACATAAATTTTATGGGGTCTCTGTCTGTGTCCATTTGTCTGACCTACACATAAGCACATGCACAGTCAGGGTATTTAAGCCTGGCATGTGAAGATGTTCAGTGCAGTGACCTGTGTCTGCAAGATGATCAGTTGCATTAAGTTTTAAAGTCAATAAAGACAAAGTACCACTACCTGCTGTTGCCCTCTGCAGTGGGGTATCTGCCCAGATGTTCAGCCAGTGTGAGATGCAAGCACAGAGATGACTGTGTGCTTTTTCCACTCCTCTCAAAAGGAACCTTTTGAAGGTTTCCAAAGGAAGTGCTTCCTACTGTGGGCATTTCAGCAATAGTTTTAGCATTTTGGCAATACTTCTTGAAGTTTACTGAGGAACTGGTCAGCCATTGCATTTGTAGGTCTAGTCCATAAGAAACTGAGCCAATGGCCCCTCTGAAGACATACACAATAAATGGGATGACGTTTTGAAGTCTCACCCGTGTTGCAGGCAGAGCTTGCAATGGTACGATCATCTTCCTAATTTAGCCTCTCAGCACAGAGAGTTGATCAGGTAGCCTTTTATGCTACTTTTGTAGTAAAAAATATATAAACATGCTGTAATTTTCTTCCCTTTTGGCTGCTTTTCTTTGTGAGACTTACCTTTGTTGTCCTTTTTCACTATCAAAGTAATTGAAAACATAAATTATATAACTAGCCTTTTCACTTTTAATATACCACAACCACATGCTGGAATATAATGATCTAAGCACAGTCTCCATCTGCAGAAGGGAAGAAAGTGTTTCCAAGCTAACAAAATAGTTACAAACTTAATGCAGCCTCACACTTCTTTAGACTACTAATGAGGGAGACTGAAGAAAGGAAAACAATTCTGTTCCATTCCATTTATCTTGTGGGCTTGGATCTTTAAGTGAAAGTAATCCAATTAATTGCCACAGCTTGAAGAAAGCATTTGGGTCTGATAAAGATGAGGCAAAACCCTAAAGAAAAAAATATTTGTTTAAGGTCTTAATATAAACCCACAAAAGATCTCCTGGTTTCCATGCACTTATTCTAGAGTCTTCTTTGCATTGTCTCTGAATGAGTATAATGTTATGGAGGGGTAGAGCAGCCAGCCCGGGCACTTTGAGTAGAACCAGTTGCATAATGCTGGATTTCTCTGACTGTCGTTCTATCCAATGAAATTCTTTGGGAGTCCTCGGGAGCGCAGAGCCCCGTGCAGGGGCTGCTGTGCACAAATGGAAACAGAGCGAGTAATTAAGTCTGCAGTGCTCAAGTCTGCTGTGGAGAAAGGCCACAGGGGGCCCAATGAAGCAAAGCTTTTTAGAATGGCATCAAACATCGGATCCCTGGAACTCTGTTCTCACCCTCCCAGTCAACAGTCAAGGATCAGCCACGTTTTTAAAAAATTATTGCAATTCAGGAAACATGGGCAGTAAGCTGCCAGCAGGGTGTCGTCAGCTTTGGAGCTGCCAAAGCCATTTCCTAGTCTCTCCAAAGGGCACGGAATATTAATCAGCATACTCGGTTTTTCTCCTTCCACTATAATCAGCCATGCATGCTACAGCTTGACCACCTGAGTTAACTCAAAACTGTTGAAAAAATCAGCATACTCAGCAGGATTACTGACAAAAGAGAGTAGCTTTGGAAGGATAACAAGAAGTCAAATATCTAACCTAGATTTGTGAGGACCTATCTATTAAAGCAAGCAACCTGGTGATAGGGAGTGCATACAAAAAAGAGTAAACATGGATGAAAACTCTCTTAGGTTTCTTAGGACTTTAACTAGTCCCCTCTCTTCCTGGGACAGTAGCATTTCTTAGTCAAAACAATAGTTCCAAGGCTGTTTCCAAAGAGATCTGGAGCAACTGTAAAATCAGGACTGAAACCTTTGGTTCTGCACCCTAAGTATTGTATGGTAACAAAATGTCATGGGAGTGAATATGGAAAGGAAAGGTGTGATAAAAGCGAACACCAACCAAATTCTTCAGAGAAGATGGTGAAATTTCTTATTGGAAGAAAATATTTCAGATATGAACAATTGGTCAAATATATTGAAAGGGGAGAAGAATATATAAACTCTCTCTTCATAAATGTTTGTTGCAATAAATAAGATCTGAAAGGTAATTTAGAGAATAATTTCATTTATGCTAGGAGACAGAGATGTGATATGGTAGTGATACTTGGTGGTACCTTTTAGGTCTTGCTTTGCTAATGTTAGGTAGAGTCCAGGGAGCAGCAAGAGCAGGTTTTCTCCATGAGGGAGGACAAGCTGGGGTCAAGGGTGACCACAGCACAGCTAATGGCCTCGCTGGCCAGAGCACAGTCCTACAGTACATAGGACTACAGTGACAGTCCCAGACAAGGCAAGGTGATGCTGAGGTCTGGAGTGTCCAGTCAGGAGGAACACAAGACAGAACTGGAGACAAGACTACAGCATAGATCTGAGGTCTGTCTGTCAGACAGAATACAAGCTAGCTACAACATGGATCAGACATCCAACTGGGAAACAGTGCCAGAGGCAGGGTGGGGAACAGGAATATCTACAACATAACTGAGGCAAGGACTGAAGGCCCTGACAAGGAAAACTACTTCAGGTCCCTCCTGACCAGGGAAGCAAATCAGACATGAGTAAGGTGGAAACATCAAGTTTATTGACCTCTGCAGTTCAGAGATCAAGTGCAGGGTTGTTGCAGATACCTCCACTCAGTCTGTGTTACTTCATTTGCATTCTCCTATACTCCCCTTCTCACCCTCCCAGGTTCTTCCTCTTTCCTGTCCTCATCCCATCCCAAATGAACAACCCACACTGGCTAACCGTTGTTCCATCGTCCTTCCCATTGCTCATTTATGTGCTTATCATATTGCTGCTTTAATAATTTGTACTTCAATCCGCAATTCCATTTTGTCAGACTTCATCTTTTGTTACTTAGGTATGTTTCTCATTTCTGCCATTTTCCATGTTATTATCTTGTTAGTGTAGCCACAGGTCAGGGATTGTCAGCTGCACATACATTACTCCTCCTTTGCTATCTCTAGCTCCTTGTAGTTTTTGATGCTGTTATTTTGCTCAGGGATGACCTTCTGCATATTTCAGCAATTTATACCAGCTAATAAATGAAGTGAGAGCATTTAACTTGCAGTAGCCAAAAGTCTGATTTCTTTGGTTGTGGGGACTATACAGTTCATTGGAGTTTTATTTCCAAGGAGGGGACGTAGAAACTCACGTAAGTTCTTCTTAGTGGCCTTACCTTTCCCACCTTCCCCATTCTAATTGCCCACCACAACTAACTGAAGACAAAAGAAGATACATACTTGAAGGTGCTCATTCTGTGTCTGTCTTTTCAAGGTTTCTTTCTCTGAACCTGACCTGCTCAATCTTCTGCCACTCAATCAAAGCACAATGACATCATCAGAAAGCACAGAGATGGAGCTGTCTCCTCATGACCTGTCTCTGTCCCAGCTCCTGCTCTAGCTTAGAGTTTAACATATAATGTTTACTCAATAAAAAGCTGATAAAAGACCCAAAGTCCCACCCTTATATGCTCATTGAGTTCTTTCCAAGCTTAACTGCTTGTCAAAAATACATAAAATTGCTAAGATTTAAAGACCATATATTTTATAACTTTAAGAGAAAGTATTTTTGGTTCGCTACTCACTTTTTCATTATGCCATGTCCTGTTTGTATGTTTACTATTTGTACTCTTTGGGGGACACGGGGAAATCTCATTTGTCAGTTTGACCATCATGCATCATTTCACTTGCATGACAGAGTAAGTCTACTGCTGACCTCTGTACAGTTCTGTGACTGGACTTTAATGTTAGATAACCTGGAGCATGTTTTAAACCATCCATTATGGAAACTGGTGACAAGAGAGTTGTGTTCAGTCATCTCAGCTGCAGACCAAAATTAGGGATTTTTGCTATTCTTTTTGTAACTGGCTCTGAGAAATGGCTCCCTATGCAAGTAGCATTTGGGTGTCATGTGGCCGTCCGCAAATGAGTAGCGCACCTAGTGAGGTCAAACAACATCAGCTATTCTATAGATAAGAGAGAAGATTAAGGAGATCCAGTGACATTTTCCCTTAGGTTCAAATCCCTTCTCATTTTGAAAGCATTTGTATTTATGTTCCAAAGCTATTAATCCACCCGCAACAGTTTAAACCTCACAGCTGGTGCTGTGAGTTGCTTCTGCAGCTGGTAATCCGCAAAATGCTTTTCAGTAATGAACAGCAAGACACACTTTCTTCTTTACTATTCCCTGTAAATGGTGTTGGCTGCTATCTCTAATAGCTCTGAACATATCTGAAAGCTCCTTTTTTCCCACCTATTCCAATGAATACTGTAAAGTTCAGCTCGGTCACAATGCTCTCAGCTTCTGTGATCTGGAAGCTTTCTGGAGAGCTCTAGGACTAGTGCAGTGTATTCCTCTTAAGGCACATGGCCAAGAGATTTTATTTTTTTTCCCTAGGAGATATACCAGAGTCTGAGTTTAGAGCTCTTGAATGATGCATTTATTTAGTCAGGCCTTTTATTACCTTTTATTGATCGTGATCTGGCAACTGCATAGAGGTATTGAGCTACTGTCAATGTGTTTCTTAGACTGTCCGTGAGGTTGGTTTTGCTCTCATCTGGTCCTCATCTGATTTTGGTTTTTTAGTGTGATTTTTGTTAGACATCATTTGCTGTGAAAATGGGCACAGAATGGACTTTGGAGTAAGCAGGTATTTAGATAAAACATTTAGTGAAATCAGGCTTCACTGAATGCTTCTGTTCACCGAGGCACACAGTGATTTGGGATGCTTAGGCCAAAATCCGAAGCTGTGACTCTCCACACTAAGTTCAAGTGTATGATAATATAAGTTGCACCAGAGGAGATGCTAATCAGAGCGCTTTGCTTGTTCCTCCCGTCCCTGGAAGGCTCTGTTGATTTTATTAAAATAGTTAAAAGAATTCCTTACAGCCCTCTGCAAAATACTGGGGAAACTGAAACATTGCATCCACCTCTACTTTCCCCTCATTCAAGGAAAAAAAAAGAAGTCTATTTCAAGCAGGGTTTTTATCCTCCTACTGTTCTGGCTTGTCAGACTAAGCCACACCATTAATTTTAACCAAGTGATCACTATGTTTGTGGGTTTTTTTTGGGGGGGGCTTGCTTTTCTATACCCCTTCTTCATCTGACTTCAAATTCACATACTGGATTTTAAGCACAAAGTTCATATTCTACCAGCTACATGAACAGAGCTAGTCTTGTCAAAGAACAAACTACAAACTGCCTTACGAATAATTTTCTACAGCCTAGTGCAGGATTTCTATGTTACTCTTGATTAGGTGAAAAGCAGATAAAAAGCTGGTTGCCAGTAAAAATCACATTTTACTAGCTGGGCTTTCAAAAATATAATGATGCAGCATAAATAAATCCAGGAAGGCAGAATTCATGCCATTGTGCTCTTACCCCATCCAAGAACCAATCTGAATTGAAAAAAACCAAACCAAAACAAAAAAACCCCTAAGAACTCTCTCAAAAAATGAGCATTCACCAAGAAGTAGTATATAAGTAACCTACTGGTAAAGCTTCAAGTGTTACCAAGTCCAGCCATTTTGATTATCTAATGGTAAAACTTCCTGATTTTGTTTTAAATTGCCATCATTTCCTCTTCTTGTGTCTAAAGCACTATGCAATGCATTACTTAAGCCAGAGCAAGTAGACAAATGTACCAGTTCCTTTGGTAAGTCACCTTTGGTTACAGCAATGTGGTAGTTGCCACATTCACTCCAGGTATGGAACTTACCTTACGAAGCAGATAGATACAAGCACTGATAAGACAGGGCAAATAGCCTGGGATCTGTGAGATTAACATGCTCTTCATAAAATGCATCAGCTATAACCAGGCTAGGTTCCCAGGGACTGAGTGGCTGCCTGAGTGCAATAGCATGAAGCAGGTGACAAATTTCTGCTGCTCTTGCCTGTAATAATATTCTTAGCTGTGCAGTAACATCAGTGAGGCAATCAAAAATAAAAGCAACAAATGCATTTCAATTAGATATGTCACACAAGACTACACCCCTTTGCTTGTGAAATTTTCATCACACCCTTCTTAAAGCGACACCTCTGAAGTAGTTTTGAGATCTGGCAGAAAAGGTTTTAACTAGAGGGACAGCTCCTGAATGTGAAAGCGATTGACAAAAGTTCAGGCTATGGTAATATTTAAAGCGAGCGTTAAAACTCTTAACCTGGTTTCTTAAGCTCTCTTTAAAAATATTTAGAAATACTCCTCATTATTGCTGAAATAAGACCTTTTCAGGCAGTATATAAAGAGAAGCAGCCACCACCCAGGTCATCATTAATGAAAGAACAGGGCAACACTTACCTAGCTATGGTTTACAGCTGGAGTTCAGTCCTACACTGGTAATGTCAAGGGATGCTGCTCTTCTAATCTGTTGTCTCTTCTGCCTCCCTATTCCTGCTGTTCCCTTCTGACATCACATGGGGGATGACGCTTCCAGGAGTTCTGTGCACATGAGGTTATAGCATTAGTGACAGAGCAGACAGCATCAACTTACACGTAGACTCTTCTCTCTCATTAAGGTATTTTGTCACCACAGTATTTATTCCTCAGAGTTATTCATTAGAGAGGAAAGGACTCTTTATACACATTTCACGTCTCTTCACCTCTTGTGCATTTTAATACTGATACTGAAAGTTATGTAATAAAAGCTTAAAGCAAAGCTGGTTATACAAGACCATGCTGGTCAATAGGGCAAGATTTAGTCAGAGTTAAGAGAATTTCTTTGTGGTGTTATGGCCTAATTGTAGGACAAAACATTATCAGTGGGTTGCATAAAGATGTGTCTATGTAAGGTGATAAGGAGACCTATTAGGTGGGAAAATTATTCACTCCATTTTCACTTATTAGCCTGACTTTGGAATGTCTTCCCCCCAGTTTACTTGCTTTCAAGCTGTGAGTTCTTATGGGAATGAACACCCTACTGCAGATACCCAGTGCTCACGGAGTACATTAGTGCTTACTTCCAAGTGCCACCATGCACACAAACACACGGCTCACACCATGAAAACACCAGGTCCCGCATGTTTGTTAGCTGAGAAGAAAAAGCTTACAGGATCTCTCTGTCAGTCTGGCTGTCCAATATCTAGCATCAGATATGTCAGTGTACTGGGGCTGCATCTAAGAAATCCTGGTTTTGTTGTGGTGGATGGATGGGAACTGTTGACCTGGACTTTGTGTCATTGCTACAGTCTAAAAGGAAAGGTCTGCTACAGAAGAGACCTTTCTCTCTTAGGAATGGGACTTCATCACGCTTTCCTAACTGTAAGCTGAGAATGAGCAGGAGAACTGTTGGCCTCAGTGCAGCTTATTTTTGGAAGGATGGGAGAGGAAGCAGGGCATGGAGCAGTGACTGGCCTCCTGCAGCAGTGACTGACAGAGCAAGGAAGGCAACACAGTAATAAATACTGCTGATCACATTTTCTTAACTCATTTGCTTCCACATCTGTTTAAAGAGAACACAGTATAGGCACTGTCTGAATTACTAGTTGTTGTTTATATCCCTTCCCATAGACAGAGCCTTCTCCCAGATATTGAAGATAAATGTTTCCTGTCCAGAGAAGCTCAAAGTTCAAGATAGATATCAGCTGTAGGGGACCGACAGCAGGCGATATAGGGTGTGCTCAATGCCAGTCCTATAAACACTCTCACAAAAAGAGCTTTTTTAAATTTACTCGACTGGGGGAAGAAATGTGACCAGCACTAAGGAAATGAGCCTGTGTCTTCAGAAGATATGCTAAAGGACAGTCTCTTTGTTGAGGAATGGCAGAGTAAGCTGCTTTCCTTTGAGCATGTGGGCTCTCCTGTTGTTGTGTATGCATCTCTGGGTCCACTAAGGCAGATCTGTCTGACTCCTTGTAGGTGCTGACCCATAGCACCATGGGTGACATAGGCAGTTACCTGCAGAGATCATGGTGACTGTGCAGCAGGGTGAAGGTGTGGGCTGGTTCCAGGCTGAGGAAAGATGGAGCATGATATTGGATGTCCAGTTTGGATGGTGTAAGCTCTAATGTCCTAGTGATTAATCTAAATGCAATCATTGATGTTCACTCACTCTTTTCCATATCCACGATCTCTTACTGAATTAATCACAGAAAAAAAATGTTGTCTTATCTCTGCTGAAGTTCCCAGAAGCCCTGTCCTGTTTATCCAAAAGAGGAAGGGAGCTGGCATGAAAAATTGGTTATAGATCATTCTGGTTTAATTTGTATCAAGTGTCCTCCAAGGAGCATATAACATTTTCAGTGGTTTTTAAATGTACATAGAAACTTCAATATTTGATCTTGCTGAGGTGGTTTTTGGCCAAAATTTAGGAGCTGCCATTGTTCAGTCAAGTAAAAGGTGACCTTATCCCTGGAGGGAAGCATCCTGCAGATAGAAGATCCAGCTCAGGGTGATGGCAAGGGTGTGCACTGCTTTCTGGCTTATCCCACCACTGTCATTTCATATAATTTTATAGAAATCAGCAGGCAAGAAATGCAAGACTTCAGTAAATTTGATTTGCACAGGCAACTAGGGGTCCCTTTGTTTAACTCTGAGCTTTCTACAGTAACTCATCACAGAGTATTTTATTGACACCTTACTATCAGCAATGTGTTTGTGCAGTTTACCCAGCTGGGCCAAATAGAAACAGACAGGAGAGGAGGGGGGACTGATGAAATGTAATGTGTATTCTCTCCACGCTGGTTTCTTCATAATGGTCAAATGCCTTGACCTGCAGAACAGGTCGCTTTCCCAGATGATCTGCATAGTTTTGTGTTGTTTCTTACAGCAAGGCATCTACATGAAGACAGGAGAACATGGCTAGTTTGGCTGCTGTCTTGACAAGGTGATAGAGAGGTGAGCTACTTAGCTTACTTCTCAAAGCTACAAAGAGGTGTGAATCACAAAACACAGAGACTGCATCCAGATATCACTATCTCTAAAGTTCAAGGAGTTCAGCTTTGTTGTTTCTGTTCAAGATTTCTCTCTTTGAGATGGTGCAGGGATGAGTCTTGAAGAAGAGGAAGCCAGTGTGCTTATTAGAAGACTCTTAAAAAGAAGAGAAACCTCAAAAGGGCAAGGCAGTCATTAGTTCTTGGCAATGTAGAGCTTCAAAGTAGTTAATGCAGAAAACTGGAAATAAAAGCTGGAGGAATCTATTCCTGATTCATTGGGTGGCTTTAGTAAAGATGCTCAGCCCTAACTTTTGTTAAAATACAGATACGACTTGTCAGCATTTCCACATTCAAACTGAAGCTTTATATTAACCAAATTTAAAGCAGGTATCCCTTGGGCAATGTTCATGATTTAGAAGAATTGACCATGGAGATGCACAGATGCGGTTCAAATTATAGAATGAGTGTGTGCATGCATGCTTGTGTGTCTTCACGTGTATTTGAAGGGATCAGGCTTTGCCACAGAAGTCTAGCAAAATCCCAATGCTGGCAGAATGAAGTTTGCCTCAAACTTCTTCAGAAGGGTGGAGCATGTGAATTCCAATCTGCCCTTTTGATTTATGTCTTTCTCCATTTATTTATATTGTGTGAGTCATAAAGGTGCCTAAAAATTCATGTATGAAAAAGGCTGAGAAATTGCACATAATTTTTAATGACCAACTGGACCAATTTACTATCCCAGACAGGACAAGACAATTAAAAAACAATCTGACCTTTTTCTGAAACTGATTCATGGTAAGAAAAAATAGTCCATGGATTTCCTCATTCAATTAGGAAACATGGACTGTTCTAGGAATCGCCAAGAAACATTAAGTGATTTGTAGAAAGCTTATTACATCATCTGTCTGGACAGAGCTTTATTGCTGCCAAAATTCCATGCTGCAGAAACATAGCACCAGTAAATCATCATTTCACTGTGTCAATAGCTTTAACAGGAGAGGGAGCAGGCTGGAAATTTTCCTGGCTGCAGTGATACTCCAAAAGAAGTTGTGAGACAGGAGTGCTATTGAACTAGGAGTAACAATATTTACTTGTCTCTCAAAGGAGAGGCCAGGGACGTATCGCTGTTAGAAAAATTAAAAAGACTACTTGAAGATAATGCTTCATTTAATCCTTTGTGGGTGTGGCCACCCCTTTGAAGGAGGTTACTACCCCTACAATGGCTATCAAGTACCTCATGGGAATACAGGTAAGTGTTCCTCACACATGTCAATGGAAGTGACTGGGCTCGCCACCTTTGGACTGGAGCAGATCAAGAGCACATGGAGAGATTGTTACGCGGCCAGTAACCTCCAGCTTGTGCCAAAAAGCAAACGGATTGGAAAGATCTTTTATGCCCCAATTTGGATCATATCTGTGGAGCATTTGCAAATGAAAAAAACTGCATAAATACTAAATACCATTGTTTAACTGGGCTGAGCTTTTTCACAAATGAGGAACTGCATTTTATAATGTGACCTGTCTTTACTGGGAAGGATTTTAAATGATTTTGCATTCACCAACTTGTGTAAATATGCTGTGTTTAAAGCAGTTACTGTGTAATTCTGCAAACCCAACAGGACTGTAATTGCAAGGTTAGTAGGATGGGAGATTATAAGACTGAGGCAGTAGTAACTTGTCTGTGGTCTCATATGTGTTTTCTATTTCTCACTTTTATAATATCTTTTGACATTTTTGTAATCCTTTGGAGTATTTCCTTATTGATTGGGGAATTTGCTTCAAAAAAATCTTGCTTTATGTAATTTTAATGAAGACTGGATAGCCAATAGTGCTGGTTGGTTTTCCTTATGTGAATTTCTGCTTTTCATTATACTTATTAAAATGTTTCCTGCTTGCATCCTACATTTAACTATATTTAACTTGTTTTCCTAGAACTCTGAATTCTGCCCTTCACTATATCCCTTCACAATAGCTTACATTTCTCATATTCTTTATCCTCTGAGTGTTTAGCAACCACAGACAAATTTCCCTTAGCTTCATTGCAAGGGGCTTTAAAAACCCCTTTAAAAAGAAGTAGCATTTGTGCTAAAAGAAATCTCCAGCAAGGAGAAAAAAAAAAAAAAAAGTCTTGAAAGCAAGACTTGATATTTCTGAAGTAAAGTCAATCTTTTTCACATCTTTTACATCAAAAGAGAAACAAAAAAGAAAATGCCCAACATCTTTTCTTTTTTCAGGTAGTCTTTAGGTAGGATCTTAAAGATGGAACAAATAGACTGGACTTGTATTTATTTATCTCACCTCAGTTGCCACCTATCATCTCTGAAAACTCTTAAGACACAAGAGTGAAATGCTTCAAATGCAACATGGGAATTTTACAGCAAGAAGATGGCTTTAACTGAACCCCAGAAATTGCATCATGAAACATTAGTATCAATGCAGGGAGCACAGTAATAAGCTATTAGTTCCCTGTATTTTCTACTGTATCAAAGCTGAGTGGTGGAAGCTGCATGACTAAGAATTTATAACAACAGAAATCTTGTGGTGACTCCAGTATTTAAGCTGAAGAAGGAATTTACCCTGCCTGTTCTTACTCACAGACCCGCAGTTTATTGTTCTGTTGCTATTTCAAGTGTTAGAAAGAGTGAAGCCATGAAAGCAGGGTTGGTCAAATTTTCCTGTCTGCCTTCACAAACTCTGTGGGACAGTGATCCAGAGAGTAGGTTTATGCACTGCAGTATGTAACCCTTTGATATGGGGTCTGCCATGCTGTCTGGTTTAACTGGCTCCAAGTGAGATACTGAGGTTCCCTGTACAAGTGTCCTTGTAGAGTATGGATGTTGGAAAATGAGATTCATAGAAAGCAACAAGCTGAGCAAGAAACTCCCTAAACCAGCCAGAAGGAACTGCAGAGGTACATACCCAACTCATGATCCTCATAGTGGAGTGATAAAATGAAGTGATTCTCGATGTGCTTCTCTTTCTGCAAACAATTACTCTTTGAGTCTGGTGCCTAATCCAAGTGAGTCACTGCCATGTTAAGGAAAAGGAAAAAGTCCAGAAACAAAGAGAAACTGCCTCATATTTCACTTATATGTTAAGGCAGTTGCTAAGGCAGATGTTTACTTTGAAAACATGGATTTACTAGTTTGCAGTGGGGCTGTTAAAATAAGCCTGCTAACATCAGGGTTGTGTCTGTTTTAGCCTGAGCCTCTCTTGGTTTCTCATGTTGGATTTGCTCCTATTTGTACTGTTCATGAAAAAAGCACAGTGGAATGAGGAGCTATCAAGTCAAGGGAGAGCAGCACAGCAAAAGGCAGGTGCCTAGAGGGCTGCAAGCTAGAGCCTCTGTTCCCACCTGTGGCAGATTTTTGGTGACCAAATATTTATCAGAGGCAAGCAAAGCACATCTTCCATCATCTTGTGGGTGGTGCAGGGTTTGATTTAATTGTTTTCTCCAGAATCAGAACTGAACAAGCCAGAGTTGGTTTTGTCTTGCACATGCCATGGGGCTAAAGTGCAGACTGACCACTCCTATGTTTCTCTACTGCAACAGGTGTCTCAGGAATTTACCAGTAGCCTTGGCCTCTGCAAGCAGGGGGAAAAGCTCCCTTAGGAAGCTTTGCTCTTGTTGGGTAACTCTGTTCAGAGTTCATTTTTAGTTCAAAAGGTATGTCATCAGAGGTGTTTCATGGATGGGCACTAGCTCCAGTTTTGATTGCAGCAGATCAGCAAATGCCATGTAGACTGATACAAACTTATTGCATGTGATCTTTCCCAGTGAGATCTACCCAGAAGAGAACCAGGTGAAACATGCACTTTTTAGGCTTGGAGGCTGAAGAGCATTTTCATCAAACACAAAATTCAAGTAGTCAGAGGAGATCCTTCCTGAAGTGTGAAGTCCTCAGTAGGTAACAAAATTTGAATGGGCTGATCAGCCACCCAAAACATGGTGCTTCTGCTATTTGAAAGCTGACTCTTGGCAAAAAAACACCAAACCGTATGAGGAAAAAACCCAAAATACTAAATGGATCCTTATTATTGTTATTAATAATGTATAGCTTCTGGGTGATCCCCATCTCATGGTTTATGATGAAATGTTTAATGGGAGGATGCACGTTCACTAAGCTACAGTGGCTCTGGCAAACCAATACCTCTTCTGCAAAAGTAAGAATTCCCATCAGAGGTTACTCTTTGCTTTATTCTGGTTTATGGAGTGCTATGGTTTACTAGCACAGGTCCTCCATGAACTTTATTCTTCTTGGCAGGATTTTTGGGGTGACTGAGTACTCCACAGAGGGTCAGACATTCCAGCGATCTGAAAAAATCGGCTGAATCAGTTGAAAACCTGTCCTTAAGCATTACAAGATGCTTAATCTTGTGTGGTGGACTACTGAGAGTTGGATCTTCTTGTGAGAGCTTGAGCTCTTGACAGTCTCTATGTGTCAGCGACCAAAAGAATCCACCCAGCCTAAGATGGAAGTTCAGTGTGTGCAGAGTGTAACTGAAACATGTCGATATCGCTCCACCTGTCCGACGTGTTTTGGTTTTCTTCACTTTCTTCCTCTAACCTTCCTGGTACAGCATGTTTTGCTGCTATCACTCACACCAACACAGCATTCTGACTCAGTCCATCGGTCAGTTTGTTTTATACAGTAATTTCTGATACCTGTGGACCATGAGAACACAGGTAAGAAATCTTCAGCCTCAGGAGGAAGGGAGGACTTTATAACAAAAAGGGGGCAGCTGAGGACAACACTGTGCTGCTGCTTGAAGGTGTCTTGAATTCCGCTTGCAGCAATGAAACCAACAGAGTCCTGGACAATCTGATACAACTAATGCACAAATGCAGATCCTTCAGGTGATAAAGAGGTGAAAAATGTCACCTGAAATATAAGAAACAGCAGTCACAATAATGTCATACAAAGAGAGCACCTGCTGACACACCTTCAGTGGGAAGTGCATCAACCTCTTCTTCACCAAGGGGTTGGATGATGTTGGGATTAGACATCTTTACTACCAAAGGCAGGCTATTGAGGAGCTGGGAGCTTGGGAAAGCTGGCACCCAAGCTGCCTGCCATGACAACTGTGCAGGTGACTTGCTAATAGGGAGCAGGCTGGCTTCCAGTGGAAATCAGCCCGGCAGGCACGTTTCCCCCAGAAACCAGCCTGGGCTTTGTCAGAAATTCATTGACACTGACACATTCCCACAGAGCATGTTGGGCCACCAGGCAAGATCTCCTCCCTGTGTGCCATCTGAAAATGGGACCAGCTTTTACAGTAGAGGGATGACAGCAAGAGAGGCATCTTGTGATCTGTTTGAACTTCATAACTGGAGCAGCAAGTACAAGAAAAGTAGACAAGAAAAGGCGAGGCAAAGCTGTTCATCTTTGTGAATGCTGATGTAGACCTATTTCATTTACACACTTGATAATTAATGGTGTTTGCTTAATTGTCTCACGGGACTAATTATTAGTTTTACCCTGTCTGTAAATAAAACAATCTGTGGTTATAGTAGAACAGAATCCCTCACCGTGAGTCTGGCAAATAAATGCAGATTGCGAAATGCAAACATCTCTGCCCTGCAAGCAGAAGCCTGCTTTGTAATGCTGCAAGTGGTAGCCTGGCTGAGTAATAAATCTTCTGTGAAATGCATGGGCTCCAGAAAAAAAAAAAAAAAAAAAAAAAAGCCAACAAACCAGACAGTGAATTTGAAATCTGTAAGTCATTTCAGACTGTTAAATCCAAATGCTGGGGGTTACTGAAAGCATCATTGCTTTTGCAGTACAGGAAGGAAGGACAGAATTTTTAAGTGATGTATAATCACCAAACAAATACCTGATGAGGTGTTGGATGAGAAGCAGCTAATGGATGCTGCAGACCTCTACGTTTCATGGTGTAGGGCTGATAGGGAGCAAATTTGACTTTGCAATGAGGGTAAGGGTGATAATACTGGAGTAAAGGTACTACACTAAGACTGTGCTACCTTGTATTTTATGATGACACATTGTCCCTGCTGACGGCTCAGTCCTTAGGAGAACTCGGTACCTGCAAGCTTCTGTAGCCTTTACAAGTGGATGTAAGTGGGTATGAACTGAGGATCTCTCTTGTACTTCAAATAGGTCTGTAAATGCTAAGTATTTTCCAGCACCAGTGAAGAGTCTTTCCAGAGATGCACTATTACTTCCTCCTTCTGATGTATGCTGTGGTGGTCTGACCTTTACTGGATACCAGGTGCCCACCAAGCCACTCTATCACTCCCCCCCCTCCTCCTCTCAGCTGGGCCAGGGGGAAGAAAATAAGATTAAATTAGTAGGTTAAGACAAAGTCAGTTTAATGAAAAAATGAAGCAAGACCACATGCAAAAGCAAAAGAAAATAAAGATTTATTCTCTGCTTCCCATCATCAGGTGATGTCTGGCCCCTTTTGGAAGCAGGGCTCCAAACACATAGCAGTTGCCCCAGAGGACAAGCAGATGCCCCCCGCCCCACTCCTCCTTTTCCTAGCTGTTCTTGTTAAGCTGACGTCACATGGTACGGAATATCCCTTTGGTCACTTTGGGTCAGCTGTCCCAGTCGAGTTCCCTCCCAAGATCTTGTCGCCCCCATCCCACTGTGGGGGAATGTTGGAAACCAGCCTTGGTGGTATGGGAGCCCTGCCCAGCCCAGCCACAGCACGGGGATGTGATCAGCACCTTCCCAGCTCTCAGTGCAAAGCACAGCACTGGGAGGGCTGCTACAGGGAGAATTTACTTCAGCTCAATCAGACCCAATGCACATGCAGAGTTCTTTGAGTCTGCATGAGTACAGAGGCATGGGAGGGATTTGCTCGCCCGTCTTTGACCACAGGAGGCATGTGGCCAGGAGGCATGTGGCCAGCAGATGCCTTGCTGTCCCCCATCAGCCTGAAAGGCAGCTACGGAAGTAGCCCAGACACCTGTGTTCCAGGACAGCAGAGTTAGGTAAAATTTCATCCTAGTGTGAAAACAACTGAGGTTGCAACCCAAAGGTGTGTAAAAAGACAAATCACTTTTAGTCATAGTAAGTTCAAAGGGCACCTCAGAAAGCCCGTGGGCAGGTTTGTATTTCACTCAGGGCTTTTTCTGGCCTGCTCATCTGTGCCGGATGTATTGCACAGCATGGAGCACAGTTAATATCTGATTGCTACCTGCTATCTTGTCCTGTGATGCATAACATCCTTAATTAACCAAAACAGAGGAATGAGACAACACATTAAATTGCTAATGTGAATGAGTGTTTCATAGACATTTCTCTTTTTATCGGTGAAAAGACTACACTGAAGATGTGTCAGCCTACTCTCAACAGGATCACTCAACATGACCATGCACGTGATGAAGCAAAACCCTTCTGAAGCAGTGATTCATTGTTTTGGATTTGCTTTTTAATTTTTATTGCATTATATATGATAAGCACATAAATGTGCTTTTGTTTATAGGTGGCTCTGGGATAAAAATATACCGTGTGTGCATCATCAGTTAAGTAGTCCATGTCTGCCTTTATCCTAGGGTGCAGACATCAGAAAAGCACAACTGAAAGATGACTATCATGCAATAATTATCTTCCAGTGTCTCTTCATATTGAGTCAGACCATTTTGATGGAGGATACTTTCTGTAATATTGTTCTCCCTGAGCATCTCTTCGAAGTTGTGAGACTCATGACGTCTTGCCTAGCTGTGTCTCTTCCGAAGTACTCAGACCTATCTTATCCTGTTGTTCTGGTTAATTTGTTAATGGCTAATTGATTTAATGGGAAAGGAAAGTTTCCTGTTCATAGTCAACTTTACAGTACTGCCTGCCTAGATATGTAGTACCTCAAGATACTGGCTCCCAGGATCACGTTTCTGATCTTCCACCTACTCCCAGCACATATCTGATGTCCTACTTTACTATGTGTCCTAGCCAACAATTAGACCTAAGCAAGTCAATACTGAGTAGATGTCCCAGCATACAGTTTATCAGGTGCAGATTGTCATCTCATCTCCACTGGGTTCAGAAACATGCATCCTCTTCAGATACAGAGTTAGAGCAAATCACTGTATGCAAGGAGCAAGTAAACACCAGGAGAAGAAAGTTGTTTCAGTGGCTTTTTGTTTATTTTTCACCACTAGCTGGGAATTAGGAGCCATGAATTTAACAGTGTTTTATGTGAGACTTCCTGTGTCCACAAAGAAACAATGCTAGACTGCCATTTATGCCCTTGAAAATCAGCCTTAAGGTCACTGGGCCTCTGTACAGTCATTTGCAAATTGCTTCAATTTAGGAGCATAGAACAAGCCTTAGAAATCCTCTCTGCTTAAGAACAGGAAGCATTTTGGTAGTCATAAAAGGGAGTGAATGCTAAGCAAAGGTAATTTAAAAATTATTGCTGTGATTATCAAATGGCAGTGCCAGGAAATAATGTGGTATCATAAATGTTGTAAATAATTTGCATCCAATTTCTCCATTTTATTACAATGTCTATCTGGAATTTAAAGTGCTGCATCCTTGCCAGTTTCTATAGCTCAGCCCTGGGGGAAGACCAAGTTTTATAGTTTGTGTTTACTTCTTGAAAGCAAAAATCAGGGGCAAAAATTTTCTACCACTGGAGGTAGAGAGGGCTCCCTTTTCAAATGGCTTCCATGCCAAATTCAAATCCTCCTTTAACCCTAGAATCAAATTCCTTGAACTTTAACCCTGTTTTTATCCCCAGTAACCCTCCTAAGACTTCAGAGAAAATACTTTGTCTGGAAGACAAGAGCCATGGGCCGTACCTAGCTCCATCAGGGCATCTCAGACAAGTGTGGCTAGCAGGACCTTGACATCCCAAATCCATCCTGCCATGGCTCACCTATGTGGTTAGGTCAATGGCGCTGTGAACTGCAAGTGCATGTGAGATGTGTGGGGGATTTGCTGTCCATACAGAGAACTGAAGCAAAGTCTGTGGTGTGCTGCCGTGGCCCCACGCTTGCATTATCTGAAAAGGTTCTTTGCGGTGACGTAGATTAACGGTTCTCTTCTTCATTTACCATATGGTTGACAGTCTGGGGCCTCCAGCTGTCACACACGATGGTGCAGCTGATGGCAGCATGCAGCTCGCTCTTCTCTTGCTCCCAGTCAAGCTGTTTTGAGGCTGACTGAATCTGTGTCACTACATGCCATCAGTTTACCATTTGGCTTGCCTAAAACGCTGTCACAGCTGCCTGTGACTGACATCTTCCAGTTACTGATGTGAAATAGTCTCTGAGGACCCACCGCTGAGCTCCACATCTGCCTGTGTGTGGTTTCATGGGAATGAGCAGACAATCACAGAATCGCAGAATGTTTGGGGTTGGAAGGGACCTCAAAAGATCATCCAGTCCAACCCCCCTGCCCGAGCAGGATCACCTAGATTAGGTCACACAGGAACACATCCAGGTGGGCTTTGAATGTGTCCAGAAAAGGAGACTCCACAACCTCCCAAGGCAGTCTGTTCCAGTGTAAGCCTGTTCCAGATAAGTTTGCTTTTCTTCCATTGTGCCCATTGTGATCATTCCTCCAAGGCTGGGGCTGCTTGCTCAAGTCCATAAGAATGTGAATGTAAAATGGCTGTGCAGGCCAGCAGTGTGTGCTCCCTCAGTATTAGCCAGAGGGTGAGTGAGTGAGTACCCTGGGATTAGGTTAGGATGCATGTGCAGCTGTGTTATCATTTTCCCTTAAGCATAACCATCACCCTCTGCATTAATATCTGATATTGTTCATGCCCTGTGTGGATCAGGGTTCACCCCTCCTCATCCCTGCCAGCCTATCCAATGTACCGTCACATGGTTAACCTGCAGTTAATGAGAATACCATTGCAGGGCAGCTGCAGGAGAAGGGCCAGGTTCATCCTCCCACCTTCTTTCTCCTGGCTTCTGCTTGTGCAGTGCTTGTGCAGTGCTTTTTCAGAATGATCTGTTCAGAGGGAACGTGTAATCGGCTGTTTTCGGGATGGCCCTACATTATCTCCCACATATAGCCAAACCAAGTTTGCTAGGAGCAGCTGATATGGCACACGCCTTCCAAACCATCGTTACAGGTCAGATCTTCAACATCCTTTAGCCTCTACATAACAATGAATATTCCCTTTTGAAGGCACACTAAGAGATGCTTCTGCTGAAGCATCTATTTGCCATCCCAAATCCATCCTGACAGGTGACTCACCCATGTGGTTAGGTCAGTGTCACCGTGAACTGCAAGTGCATGTGAGATGTGTGGGGGATTTGCCTTTCACACAGAGGAAAAAAACATCACACTGTTTTTATGGACTGAGTGATCTGTTTCTCCAAGTACAGTGCATTGTCTGTAGGTGGTTCCTCTAAAAGGATTCTAATGGTTTTGGTGGGTTACTTGGAAAGTCAGGGGAACACCAGCACCCACTGACTGACAGGCAGTCAGTATTACTTGGAAAGTCAGGGGAACACCAGCACCCACTGACTGACAGGCAGTCAGTATGGCAGATCTGCACAGTGATGGTTTGTTCAGGTGGAGTTGCAGTAGGCATCAGCTGGCTTTGGTTTAGCCTCATGCTAGTTCAAAGCAGGGGGATCACATCTACACCATGGCTACTCTAATGATACGCTTTAGGGCTAGTTTTAGGACCAGTACATAGTTATAGATACACTTTCAGAACTTGACAGGGCTTCACTTGTAAACTGGTGATAGCAACATGTTACCATACAGTCAGAAGCCCCTGCTGTAAAAGTTGAGTGCAATAGCAGCAGCCTTGGAAAAATGTTACCGTGGCCACACCAGGCATGGGGCAATGTGGATGCTGGAGGTGGTGGGCTTTCTTCCTGCTTGCCATGGTATGTCTGCACCTTGGTGTTCCACTGCCCAGCTTCTCCAGTGAGCCAGCGGCTGGTGTTGCAGAGGTGGCGGTGTACATCAATGGCAGTGTACAGTAATGGCAGCCTCCTTCTCCTGCCTGTGTCCCTCACATTGAACATAGTCAGCCCCCGTGGCTTCCCTGGCATCTTTCAGTTTTCCAAGTTCAGTTTAGATACAAACCTAGGCTGGGTTGAATTAGGCTCTTTAAAGTGATCCCAAATCCTGGAGGCCCAAATCCCTGACTCTGTGTGCTCTTTTTCAGTCCTTGTATGCTAAGACTCTTTTTAAGATCCCAGGTTGAGCCACAAGGTTCACCTTTTCCAGCACTTTGTGCTTTTTCTCATGCTTTTCCTCCTCTAACCTGAAAATTCACATTTTGCATGTGCTATATTTTGCCTTTCTTTACCTGGGTTTAGCTGTGCTATGCAGGAAAGCAGCTATTAGCAGCCTTGCTTCATCCATCGGCAGCATCCAAGCAATCCTGTCACACTGGGCAGCAAGATCTCTTTCCAGATCCCTTCTAGGATCTGTCCCTACCTTTTGTAATACTTTGTGGCAACAGCGAGGTTTTGTGCAGCCTGGACAAGGATTTTATGGCAGAGAGCTGAAGTCTGTTAGCTCTTTGTTCCAGGTGTAAAGACAACTTCTTTTCAGCATTAGATGAAGGTGTGGCTCATGCTCTCAGTTTCCAGCTTCTAGCCTGCACCTGCTTTAACTACAAAAGAATGAAACAAAAGGCTTTCTGTTCTCAGGCGGTTTAAGAATAAGGTGAAGTACTGTATTTCTTGCAGTCATATCACTTAAAGTGATTTTGCCCTTGAGGACAGCATTACCTCACACACAGCAAGAGAAATGCCTGTGTGCTTAAATGTCAGGCCTTGTGAGACAAGACTTGCTCTGCCATAACTGCTTGTGTAGCTTTCCAGAGTTTTCTTTCATTTGATCTTTTATTGGTTCTGGTATAGAGTGATTGATTATCCCTGCACAGATTCCCCTAACACAATGGACAGTTTTTATTTAACACAAGGGAGGGATCTGGCACAGCAAGTGGAGCAGCCAGGTAAAACCGTTTAAAAGCCAGCACTCCTCTGCCAAGCAGCATGTTTGCAGAGCCCTGTCTCCCACTCGGCATACTCTTAACAAATATCTTAATCTCTATGGCTCTGCTTCACCTCTGCCTTGTTTGTCTTGTCTTCCCCCAGCGCAAGTTCACAAGGGCAGCAGCTGCCTTTCTGTTTGTACTTCGGTGCCTTCATCTTAGCCAGGGGCTCTTGACGTTGTGTAGCTAACTGAGCTGCAGAAGCATAATTTCCTTCAGGCCACTGCTAGAGAATGGAAACACAGCCGACAGCTGATTCTCCAGTTAATCCATAGGCCCCATGCTAATTACCTTTACACAGTAGGCTGCACAGCCTAAGTGCAGAAAACCAGTTTGTATCAAACCAGAGAGCAGCTAATGAGAATAACCAGCCATTAAGACATCAGATCAGATAATAAATGCTGGAGAGCACAGCTGATGGTTCAGAATCTCTTGTAATATGTGAAGGCTGATTTTTTTTTTTTTATTTCCCAGTAAAATAGCAGCCACTTCCATGCTTCTTAACTTCACAGTAAGTGGCTTTTACAGAATCACAGAATAGCCTAGATTGGAAAAGACCTTTCACTGAGTCCATTCATTAACCTAACACTGACAAGTCCTTGACTAGATCATATTCCTAAGCACTATGTCACATTTTATTAGGGTTATAGATCAAATCAAAACATATGGTAAATTACAGTAGCTGAGATTAAATTTCTGGGTTTACCCTTTAAAATTGTCTTCTGACAAGGTCGTGTTTCAATCTGCTGGTCAAGGACCTTAGGGCCAGCTTGGCTAAGTCTGGGGAGAGTAGAGTTCTCCAAGTCCAAGTGTTTTTACCAACAGACTAACGTATAGGGACTGAGTTAAAAAGAGCAGAAAAGGGGCTAGTGAAGTGTGCCAGATGCCCTCTTAGGTGCTGGTTTAGCCTGACATAACTCATACAGGATTTCTGTATGTAAAGATTGTTTGGCCTTAGTCCTTACTACAGCCAGCATAGTAACAAAATACATTTGGAAATAAGCTACTTGGAGTTAACACTTTGGGAATAGCAATCAGAGGAGCTTTCTGAAATTCTGTTAGATGTTTTGCTTAACTGTCTTAAATCTCTTCCCAATCAGTTAATGGATCTACATGACACTCCTCCACAGTAGAAATTGGCATTTGCTGAAAAACTCTTCTCTTTGGTGTGATAAATAGCAGGAAATCATTGACTGGCATGGAGAGTACAAAAGCAGAAAATGAGGACTGATGAATGCTTTTTAAGCTGAGAAGGGAATCTGCTGTAGGCAATGCCATCATCAACTGGGATTTCACATTCCTCTTCCAGCTGAAGCTACTGTAGGGTCTTTCATGAGCAGTTCCCAGTGGTCTTACACAAATGGGTCAGGACATTTCTAGCTTCATTCAAGGAAGGAGTACTGCAGTGGCGCAGAGCTGCAGGACACTTCTGGGTTTTCTTCTAGCAGATAGACATTTGGCAGGGAAGAGAGCAGGCTGCTGCCTCATCCAGCTGCTTTGTGGAGCACAAAGCTTGTTTTCTTGCAAGTCTCTCCTAAACAGAGCTGATTCCCTCCTGCACCATGTTTTCCTTGGCCATTCTCCTGCCTCAGAGATTTTTGAGGATGCAGCTTCTTCCCCCCCCAGTACAGCATTGCGGAGTAGGACACTGCTCATTTTACCATCTCTTTTGTATGCATTGACTACAAGATAGAAGACCAAAATTCCCACCTAGGAGCAGACCAGCATAACAGTATCTACAGCTGGACCATTTTCCATACAAAGCCATCTTCCAAGGAGTCATTCTTTTTTGCAGTGTCCTCATGTGGCTATATTGCTTTAATAATTCACTTGGACACTGGGCTGCCGGTGATGGCATCACTGTGATGGGCTGTCAAGCAAGAGGAGTCTCTGTCAAATCTGCATTTCACTAAGCAAGTGGAGGTTTGCAGTGGAGCCAGCTTAATTGTATTCCGGCTCACGCGCTTGTGCCAGGATGCTCTTCCCTGCCAATTTTTGATGCCATTCAGAAGAAGCACATACCTGCAGCTTGATTTCCTCACCCATTTCACAGCATTATTAGCTTGGTTTAGTCTAGAAGTTGACAGCTGTTGCCTCATTGAGTTTCACTGGATGGGCTGGCAGAGCCTTAAAATCCAGATGCTCATTTATTTTCATTACACAGACTGCATATCTTTGCAGACTGCATTATCCGTAGTGAGCTTGATACAAAGCTAGTTGAACTGTTTGGGAGACTTTGTGTTACCTTCAGTGTATTTGGATCTAGACCCATAGGACCATTTGTTCCTTTTTCTCAAGAGAGTGAGATATATCAGGCTTTGCTTCCTGAGATTAAAAGCTGAATTGGAAAAGAGTGATGGCTGGGAAGGAAAAGAAGAGGAATGTTTTCTCTCCCACCAGAGGACACATTTTGAAATACTGGTTGGTTTATAAAGCCTGCTTTGTTTCATGGAAAGCTACCCCCTTCCTGAGGGTAGATAGTGAGAGCTCCATGGATGAAAAACCTGCTGACAAGAGTTTCAGTTATCACTAAAGAGAAAATATATCCTGTGTGGTATAAGAGCTGTTTCTCCTTTTGCCAAGATCTGATCCCAAAATGAAAAATAACAGAGCAAGAAAAACTCCTTAAGAAAAATACTGGAAAACAGTGTCCCATGAAATCTGAGACCTTCAATTAGTCCACATTAGGTTTTCAAGGAGCAGAGAATATCAATGAACAGGGAGAACATTTCTTTATTTTCTGTGGCTCCATCTTCTAACTTATATTTTCCAATTGCTTTGAGCTGTTTCCAGCCAGCCTAAATTTCACCTAAATGTCTGTGCCTGTTGTGGGTTTAGTGCCTCTGGAGAGCTACTCAGAAAGCCTGAGGGAAGCTCAGAGTGAGAGTGTCTTCAGTCAGCAGGAAACATGAGACAAAGATGACACTTGGTGGTATTTAAGCCAGATGAATATGCCCATTTTCTTCTGTTTGTTTTTCAGCTGGTGTGTTTAAACACTTATTTCAGTCCTTATTTTAGCAGATGAGCTGTGTAGGAGGACAAGAGAATCCTTTTGCTACTAAGGAATGTAAGGGACAAACTCAACCTCTATCCATTGGACACTATAGGCTCCTTTCAGAAGGAAGATCTTGTGCCCATTGTCCATGAACCTTGTGAGTTCACACTGTATCTCGAAAGGAAGTGGGACTTCTTGTAAGTGACTACAATAACAGCAATTCAGAAACAATCGTCCGTTTGAGCTCCACGTTTTAAGTGATAATCAATATTGTAGAGTGATTAGAATCTCAAATAAAACTAGTGCCGACATACAAAGTTCTAGTTCCCAGTCAGGAGGGAAGTGGGTGGCAGTATGTCTGATTAACCCTTTTAGGGCTGTGTCCTTGTTGGTGTGCTGGCACACTGGGCAGTTGAATGGCTTTTCAGAAGGGTGATGCTGTTGGGGTTCCTTGGGGATCCTTGGGGATGCACATGGGGCGTTCTGCCTGGTCTCCCACCAGCTCTCCTCAGGAGGAAAATAATTATTTGTAAAGGCAGTGCAAATCCTCCATCAACATGTTTCCTTTTAGACTGTAGGAGAGTTTTGGCAGAGCTGCTGTGGTCCTGGAGACATGAGGGCCTTAAAATTTTAGGAGACAACTTTTTTAGTCATCAGACAGCAACAGCCACATTAATTTCTCCAGGGAATTAGTGATGCCAGGCTATGATATCTCTCCTCCCTGGGGACTGCAGCCTGCCAGGACACTGCTGGGAATAGGAAAAGCAAGGCTGAGAAAAGTAATGTGGTTTGTCCAGGGGGAACAAAACCTGCGTTTTTCTAACCACTGCTCACATTGTACCCCTCCTTTTGGGATATCATGCCAGAAGCAGACTAGCAGGTTAAAACTTTGACCGCAGGGCGCTAGCCTCCAGATGGAGGTATTGAATAAGACCCACAAACACCCCTGCCCCTCAGAAAGGAAGCTATCAAAGCACACTTGCCCATAACCAAGGGGGTGGGCACAATTCCACAGGGAAAAGCATTTGGCTCCTGCCAAGGCTTTTTAGGGGATTTCAACTTGCTCACAGACTAGACTCAGACATCTTCTGCTGTGTAAAAAACAGTGACTTGCTCTCATCTTTCAAACAAGGCACCCCTTATTGCCCTCCCAGGAGAGTGTATCGTGGGGACTGGCAGCTCTCTTCTGTCTTATTTCTTTCTTCCTTGATTCCAGCTCCTACATTCTGCCCACGCTCAGGAGTCCTGGAAGGCATCAGAAATTGAGGCTCATTTCTTTCTATCTTGGCTACTTGCATGACCCTCTTCACTACAGCATTTAAATGTCTTTAATGTGTTTGCCTTCCTAATACGACACCAAAATAGCGAAGTGCTGTTGTCTGGAATTTACAGATAAGTAACTGAGGTATAGAAGAATTAAGTCTTAGATCCTGGGCTGCATCAAAAGAAGCTTGGCCAGCATGTCAAGGGAGGTGATCCTGCCGCTCTACTCCACTCTGGTGAGACCTCACCTGGAGCAGTGTGACCAGCTCTGGAGTCCTCAGCACAGGAAAGATATGGACCTACTTGAGAGGGTCCAGAGGAGCACACAAAAATGATCAGGGGGCTGGAACACCTCTCCTATGAGAAAAGGCTGAGGGAGCTGGGGTTGCTCAGCCTGGAGTTGAGAAGACTCCAGGGAGACCTTTTTGTGTCCTTTCAGTACTTAAAGAGGCCCTATCAAAAAGATGGTGAGGGACTTTTTACAAGAGCATGTGGTGATAGGAGGAGGGTTAGGGTTTAGTTTGAAACTAAAAGAAGGTAGATCTAGACTAGATAGAAGGAAGAATTTATTTACAATGAGGGTGATGAAACACTGGCACAGGTCACCCGTTTCTGGAAAATTCAAGGTCAGGTTGGATGGGGCTCTGACCAACCTGATCTAGTTGAAAATGTTCCTGCTTACTGTAGAGGGAGTTGGACTAGAAGACCTTAAAAGTCCCTTCTAGACAAAACTATTCAATGATTCTGTGATCAGCAATGGCAATAAATGTGTGTATCTGTTTGTGGAGCTAGTCCTTGGTGACCTTTGTAAGGGCACAGAGTAAGCGTGTGCAAGAAATGGGGACTTAGGCAAAAACTTCCTGAAATTAACCCAACATCTATGCTAGTGCTTTCTCTCCCTCCCTAACTCCATCTCAACAGGATAGATTATCAACCTATGCCATCCTGCTCTGTGCCCTTGTGTTTCACTGTTATCTCTAACCTCTGTTTATTACAGTACTTGCAAAGGATCAGTCAAGAATAAACTCAATTTCTGTCCCAAAGAATTTACAAACTGCTGTGTTTCCTCAAAAGAGACAGCACTGAACGTGCTGCTGCCACTTGCCAAATGGGGCAGATTCTAGACTTATGGAATCTAGTGCCCAAATGAACAAGTACATTA
>JANHGN010009831.1:39716-71459 GCA_024605025.1 Megaceryle maxima
TCAATGCGTGGAAAAACTTTTTTCCTGTGAGGGTGACAGAGCCTGGACCAGGCTGCCCAGAGAGGCTGTGGAGTCTCCTTCTCTAGAGACTTTCAAACCCCCCTAGATCTGTTCCTGTATGGCCTGCCCTGGGTGATTCTGCTCTGGCAGGGGGGTTGGACTCAATGATCTACAGAGGTCCCTTCCAACCCCTAACATTCTATGATACTGTGATTTCTGTGCTTTTGGGGCTGTCATATTTCAATTTTTCAAGCCCATGGCTAGAATAACTGGCAGAAGTTTGTATCCTGTTCAAAGAGCAGTTTTTTCCTGGTTTTATGATTATAAACACAACATGATCTTTAGACAGCAAGAATATTACAACATAGGTTTATACGGAAGTGAAAAAAATTAAAAGCTCTGTCGCTTCACAGGTAAGTCACTGTTGCTTGTATGTTCCCTGACCTCGTAAAGAGCCTTTGTAAGTTGCCTTCTCGCCTAAGTTTAGTGGTGCTTTGTTCTGGACCTGGTTGTCTTCAGCATTTCTCTTGACAGTTTGGAGGAACGAGAGGCTATGGTCATAGTGAGTGGGAGCAGCACAGGACAGCGCTGGACATGGGCATCAGAATTCAACACGTGCTTGAAAAATTGGAAAGAATCTGAAATCAAAACAGCTGAAATTCAGCGAAGTCAAATACAAAAGTCTTCCTCCTTAGGGAGGAGAAATTAATAGAATTATAGAATCATAGGATGGTTTGGGTTGGAAGGGATGTTAAAGATCATCCAATTCCAACCCCCTGCCATGGCAGGGACACCAGGTTGCTCAAGGCCCCATCCAACCTGGATGTGAACAATTGCAGTGATGGAGCATCTGCAGCCTCCTTGGGCAACCTGTGCCATCGTCTCACCACTATCAGAGTGAAGAATTCCATTCTTATTTCCAGTCTAAATCAACCCTCTTCCAGTTTCAAACCAGTTTTCACCCCTCATCCTATCAATACAGGCCTTTGTAAAAAGTCCCTCCCCAGCCTTCCTGTCAGCACCCTTCCAATACTGGAAAGCTACTATAAGGTCTTCCCAGAGCCTTCTCTTCTCCTGTGAACAGACACAACTCCCTCAGCCTGTCCTTGTAGGAGAGGTGTTCCAGCCCTCTGACCATCTTCATGACACTCCTCTGGACCCAATCCAACAGATCCCCTGTGTTGGGGGCTCCAGAACTGGATGAAGTACTCCAGGTGGGGTCTCACAAGAGCAGAGTAGAGGGACAGAATCACCTCCTTTGACATGCTGGCCATGCTTCTTTAGATGCAGCCCAGGATACAGTTGGCTTTTGGGGCTGCCAGGGAACATTGCTGGCTCATGTTGAGCTTTTCATCAACCAGCACCCCCAAGTCTTCCTCCTCGAGACGGGCCTCAATCCATACTCTGCCCAGCCTGTATTTGTGTTTGGGATTGCCCTGCCCCAGGTGCAGGACCTTGCACTTGGCCTGGTTGAACTTCATGAGGTTGGCATGGGCCAACCTCTACATCCTGTCCAGGTCCCTTGGGGTGACATCCCTTCCCTCCAGCATGTCGACCACACCAGTCAGCTTGGTGTCACTGGCAAACTTGCTGAGGGTGCACTCAATTCCACTGTTCATGTCACTGACAAAGATGTTAAACAGCACCAGTCCCAGTTGTGATCCCTGAGGACTCCACTCATTACTGGTCACCACTTGGACATTGCACCATAGATCACAACTCTTTGAGTGCAGCCATCCAGCCAATTCCTTATCCACCGAGTGGTCCATCTATCAAATCTACGTGTCTCCAATTTAGAGGCCAGGATGTCATGGGGGACAGTGTTGAAGGCTTTGCACAAGTTCAGGTAGATGACATCCATTGCTCTTCCCTTGTCCACTGATGCTGCTAATCCAGCTGGTCATTGACATAGAGAGCGACACCCCATCCTCTTCTCCCTTGTCTCTTTCCTAAAGAGCTTGTACCCATCTATTCCCACAGTCCAGTCATAGGATCCATCCCCCCACATCCCAGTGATGCCAATAACATCATAGTCCAGTAGACATTCCCACATCTCTAACTCCTCTTGTTTGCTCCCCATGCTCTGTGCATTTGCATAGAGGCATTTAAGTGGGGCCCGCTTTGAAACTGACTTCTTGGATGAAATCCAATCTCTTGCACTGTACGTACTTTCCCGCTGACCTGCAAACCTTCTTCAAATCCAGGACATCTATTTCTAGCACCGGCCTCAAAGTGGGATGAATTGAGGATTCCCTCCCCTGGCAACTCTAGTTTAAAGCCCTTCTTACTAAATTGGCAAACCTGTGGCTAAAGATGTTCTCCCCCTTCTCTGACAGATGGACCACATCAGCCCCCAGAAGACCGGGTTTCTCAAAGCAAGTCTCATGGTCCAAGTAGCCAAAGCCCTGGCTGAAGCACCACTCCTGTAGCTGATTGTTGACTGTCACAATTTGGTGGGCCCTTTCAAGCCCCTTCCCTTTTACTGGGAGGATCAATGAAAAGACACCATGGGTGCCTGAGACCTTCACTGCTGCTCCCAGGGCCCTGTAGTCCCTCTTGATACTCTCGAGGTTGCCTCTGGCTGTATCACAGGTACCCACATGAAACAGCAGCAATGGATAGTAGTAGTCAGTGGGACGTACCAGGTGTGGAAGTCTCTCTGTGACATCCTTGATATGAGCCCCTAGTAAGCAGAAGACCTCTTTAGATATTGGGTCAGGTCAGCAAATGGGCACCTTTGTGTCTGTCAAGAGAGAGTCACCCACTGCTATCACCCATCTCTTTTTCTTGGTGGTTCTTGTTGTTAGAAGGGGAGCTGATCTGGCTGCCTTCCTCAGCTCTGTTCAACCTTTTTTCCATCTTCAGTCTGCAGAGCTGTGAAACGGTTCTGCAAGGGCACCTCAGACTTTGGGGGAGGTTTCTTCCTCCTGCTGGTTCTTAGCTGTACAACCTCCCATTCTCCAGCATTGTCGGCTTCCCCCTTTCCTGGGTGTGCCAGTGGAGAAGTTAATGACTGTTTGGCCAGACACTGCGGGTCCAGTGTGGCTTCCCCCTGGATCCAGCTGCTTATTTTCTTTTCTGCCTCTCTGAAGCTGCTCTTCTTTAAGCTTTGATAAGTCTCTTGAATTTTGGAGGACTTCTCTTGTGAAGTTCTGGATGGTTTAAAATATGCTGTGCTTTCAGAAACAGAACATGAATCACGCAAGAGTTACTTTTGGTCTGCCAACATGGTAAAAAGTCTATTGGAAGCTCATTCCATTGACACAGTTAAATACATTTCTGGAAATTCTCATCTTGCAGATTTATTTCCAATTTGTTAAATTCAACTGGTAAGGACTAGGACTGCTGCCAGAACATGCCTTAACTTCAAAAGTCCTCTCATCATCCATCAACATTTGCTTAATTGAGGCTGTAGAAAAGTGCCTGCTGCTTTCCCTCCATTCGGTGTTGAAAAGAAACTCCCTTTTCATTTGCTAAGCTGGTAAAAGTTGAAATATTTGACTCTTAGGTGGAAGATAATCCAGTGAATGGGAACCCAATAATGTCACTATTTCATGTGTTTCTGCACAGAAATCCAAGTGCAGTAGATACATGCTGTGCTCTTCAAAAGCCAAAGAAATTGCCTCCTGTTCTAGCTACTGTTTAATTTCTGAGAGGCAATCCTGTTAGTGACTTTTAATTTTACCTTAATACCTGCAAAGATAATTTTTCTGGAGGAAAACTGATTTCATGCTGCATTACTGGGCCTGTTGGCAGGCAGAAATAGTGAGTCTCACCTTTCCTTTCCATAGCAGAAAATTTGTTGAGATAACAGCCCTTACCACTACACAGTTGCACTGATGTTAAAAGAGACATCGTGACTCTGGGTTATGTCTTATGGGTGCTGTTAACTGTGGAGTTAAATGACAAAAAGATGAAAAACATATTGACACATGCTTTAGCCAGAATATTCACCTTTTCTAAGATAAAGGGATCTTGGTTTGAGAAATTCTTCCATTAATTGGCCTTACAGCTACACATTTCAAAGTAGGCATCCAGCAGCTGCTGTTTTTCTATATGTATTGGATTACTGTTTCACCTCTGAAGACACTCAGATGGCATGCCAGGCCTGTACTGACCTAAAAGCAACTGTCTGAGAGAGGGCAAATGGTTTTGCTTCCAGTCCTGTCAGGTTATTTTCTGTGCCTTCTTCCTTCAGCACAAGGGTTGCTGGCCCAACCAAGTCCTGCCGAAGAGGGCTGTGCAGAGCAGAGATGGGACAAGGCAGGAGAGGTGCTAGGACAGGGTGAAGGCAGCAGTGACAATGGGTCGTCTAGGGAAACCTTAAAGGGGTGGGGACATGGGTATAAACATGTTTACCCTTGTCACACCTCTTCACACCACTGGGCAAAGCTGTCCTGAGCCCTCCTGACCCAGCAAGGTGGAATAGCTGCCTCAGCCACCTGAACAGCTCCAGACCAGCAAGCCAAGAGCTGTGTCCTGCTGCCTCCCACTCACTCTGGGTGTACACCGTGGATTTCCCACCCCACTGGAAGAGCTTAAGCTGGTGGGGAGGAGGAAGGCAGTGCTCTGATTGGGTGGGAGAGAAACATCAGGCAACTTCTGCTCTTTGGGAGCAAAAATGTAGGCTTCCAGCCTCATCCTGGATTTGCCCTGTGTGAAGAAACATGGTAGGAAGGGTATTTACAGTGTTACATGATTCATGGTTTTATTTGAGCACCTTGGATCACAGGACTAGATTTGCCTATCAGTCAGACTTAAATGCACAGGGGATTCAAGCTTTGATTCAGCAAAATGTTCATCAGAAGTCATGTCTTTATCAGAAAAAAACACTTCAAGGGCTATGTTGAATCTCTAATAATCCCTTTTTTCTGATACTGTAAAATCTCTGCCAAGAAAGGCAGATCTCTAAATGCCTTTAACTGCACTATCTTATGCAGTTAGAACAATGGTATAAGACAAAATGCTATACAAAGAGAAATTAAAAGTATGTATCACTTATCAGAAACATTGAAATATGGAAAGCTGTGTCATAATCCTTAACCAGTCACTACAAATTTGAAATTCCCATCAAATTTTGATGGACATTGTGTCTTAGTGAAGATTGCAGAACTCTGCCTTCTTAATGGCGTGGTCTGATCTACAACCAGAGCACCTTTACTCCAGACACTTCTAAGAAATAGCTTTACCAGAGGGTGGGGCCTTTTTTCCCCTCCTCACTTTTTTCTTAAGCTTCTTCTATAGTTTTGAAACTTAGAGTCTTCCTACTTTTATACTCAAATCTTATTAGACACAACTATATATAACTGAAGCATAAGCTCATCCTTTTGATAGAGGAAGATGTAGGCCAAACTGTCTGGTATGTAAAGCCAGAAAAATAAAATATATGTCTCTGAGTAGGGTTATGCATTGGAACGGACACAGCAAATTCTCTTCTAGAGGTTTTTAAATCAAGACTAGATCATAGAATCACAGAATGGTTTTGGCTGAAAGGGACATTAAAGATTATCTAGTTCCAACCCCCTGCCACGGGCAGGGACACCTCCCACTAGAGCAGGTTGCTCAAAGCCCCATCCAACCTGTCTTTGAACAGTTCTACAACTTCTCTGGGCAATCTGTTCTGGTGTCACACGACCCTCTGAGTGAAGAACTTCTTCCTAATATCTAATCTAAATCTCCCTTCTTCCAGTATGAAATTATTACCCCTTGTCCTAGCACTGCACCCCATGATAAACAGTCCCTCCCCATCTTTCCCCACTTCAAGTACTGGAAGACTGCTATAAGGTCTCAGCAGAGCCTTCTCTTCTCCAGGCTGAAAAACTCCAGCTCTCTGAGCCTATCCTCATAAAGGATGTGGTCCAGCATCCTGATCAGATCCTTTCCTGAAAATAGGCTTTAACCTAAAAAATGCATTATTGAAGGATATTGGATGAAGTTTAGTTGCCTCTGTTATGGGGAAGGTCAGATGAGACGATAGTAATGGCCTTTCCCTGCTTTGAATTGCTCAATGCTTTATTTGAATGAGCAAGAGAGTGAATTTTAAGTACTCAGTTATTTTAAATTGAAACTCCCCTGCAAAATGTGGCACTGTATTTTCTCTTGCAATACCTGATGAGCTTGTTCCTTCCCAAAGATAAATAAGGAAGTCTGTCAGTTTTCCACAGGGTCTTTAACATGACTAATGAACTAGTCAAAGGGGTCTTTTTTCTGTTTATTTCTGGCACAAAAAAAAATATTAGGACCTCTTAAGATATTATTTGAAAAATCACTTTTTACATTATTTTCTGACTGCAGAATTTAAGAATAGACAGCAATTATTCCATACGGATGTATGTCACATTTTGGAAGTTTACCTGTTGCTATAGGAGAAGATATAAGTAGAATAAAATGAATCTCGTATTTCAGTGAAGAAAGCCTGTGAAGGAGGGATGACATAGTTGCAGATACAGCTGGAACACCATTCAAAGAGTCATTTCCTATTTCTAACTACACCTTTGATGTAACCTGAGTAGGCATTTCATAGAATCATGGAATGGTAGGGGTTGGAAGGGACCTCTGGAGATCATCGGGTCCAACTCCCCTGCCAGAGCAGGACTATAGAATCTAGGCAGGACCATAGAATTTAGGCAGGACCATGGAATCTAGAATATATTGGGCTTGCTCTTTTGGGGGTGAGCAGATTGAGAGGTCTATTGAAGTGTTATGCCACTCAAAATGCAAAGTGCCTGGAGGGCCCTGATAGCTGCTCAAGTCATTGGGGGATGAACATGATACATCTTTATCACCATCAGTGTCCCTGGGGCTACACTTTGATCAGAATTATAAAAATACCTTTTCTCTTACCCTGCTTCCCATTAGGAATAACTGTTGCACAGGGACATTGACTACCTTTGAGCAGTTCCCTGAATAATCTACAAAGTAGGAAGAAAAAACAAGATGGTATCATGTGGACCAGCTATGGCAGTGTTTAAATGTCCCACAGGCAACCATGGCCTCCAGACCTTCCTCACAAGGGCCTGAGACATGTCCCCCCAGCCTGAGGACCTCTCTGCAATGCCATGTCCACGTTGCAGAGGGCAGGTGCAGAACAGATTGACTCCTGGCCCGTAACTCAAATGCTGTCTCTAGATCTGTCTCCAAGCCCTTGTACATGCCAGTGATAAGATCAATACCCCTTGGCAGGAATTTGTTATTGTAGCACAACCCCTCATCAGAGTACTCAAGTTTATGAGACCAGGTAGTATAATGGGAGTGGGGGCATTTGCAAGAAGGAGACTGGCTTGTCAAGAAAAGGCAGAATTTGCTTAACGAAATAAAGTTTCATCGTGCAAAGAGGTTGTAGGTCTGTTTGGATGTTGCACAAGTTTGAAGACAGGAAATCCCCTAAGCTTTCCTTCTTAAGCAAAGTGCTTTTACAGGTAACTCCTCTGGCAGCTTAGTCCTTAGCTGTTCCTTCAGACCTTCTGGTAAGTTTTCTGTTCTTGATGTATTAAAAAAAAAAAAATAAAAAATCATTAGTTCTGATAATTTATGTGATTTGTTCTTCAAAGTCCTTTTTGGCCACCCTTACTGCATTTTTACATTTAACATGCCAGAGTTTACAACCCTTTCAATATATTCCCTTTGGACATACCTTCAGCTTTTTGAACTTCTAATGCCTTTCCTTGCTCTTCTGCCTGACAAAGCTGTCTACCTTTTGCCCTTTTTTCAAGACTTTCTGAAAAGGTGGCATGTCCTGGCACTGTACTACTGATACTGCATCTCTCAGCAACCTCCACACAGCTTGTAGGGACTTAATTCTCATTGTTGCCTCTTTTATTTCCTTATAAAACACTTCCTCATTTTTATAAAGTTCCCCTTTTTGAAGCTGAGCATGTCTATAATGGATGTTTGGCTTCTATAAATACTGTGCACGGCTCAGGACCAATTCAAGGGCTGCATCTTCTCTTATGAGATCCTCCATGAAATGAAAGGATCTAAAAATGTGGCCCCAGTATTACATCCCACTGTGATCTTATCCCAAGGTACGTGGGGATTACTGAAAGCTCTACCAAATCTCCAGCCTTCACAGCCTCTGTCATCTCCCTCAGCACAGCAGAGCAGTGTGATCACAGTGCTGGGGCAGCCAGCAGCACACCCATCTTGCTGGGGGCTGGGCTTTCCTTCCACATGGGTGCTTTGCTGCTCAGCACGGTGGTTGGTTTGTTGGTGTGGTTGGAGCCAAGGAGCAAGGATGAGCTCTCAGCAGTCCGTGTCGTGTGTGTCAGGGGAGGGACTGGAGGCAAGCAAAGTGTTGTCATTGCTGACAAACGTGTGGCAACGTGCGCATCTTCCAGGGTCAACACTTCCATGCTCTTTAGCTCCAGCCTGTGCAAGCTCACACAGCAGAGGTTTCAGGGGAAAAAGAGATTTGGATTGGTCCTCCTACATAAGCAGCATTTTCTCTATTATTTGTTAAAAAGAGGAACTTGGCTTAAAGACCAGAGCTGAGGCTTTTATTCTGATGAAGAGATCTAGACTAGCCTACATTTAGTAAATGGGATTGAGCCAATACCCAAGAAATTGTAGGCAAGATGACTAAGAAGTCTGTTTGTCCTGGTGCGTGTGAGGTCACCGTATGTGCACGGCAAACAAGGAAACAGGAGAGAAATAGGAACACATCTTGTAATCACACTGAAATGTTTTGGACTAGAAAAGCTTTCCTGAGGGGACAGATAGGTTAAGTGGCTGATATTTTCCAGAAAATCAGGCACAAAGTCTCCTTACAGGTACAAACACAAGTCAGAGCACAGCAGGAATACCACAGGTGTAGGAAAGACAGTTCAGCGTGTTTATCAGCCAGCGAAAGCAAAACAAAAGAAATTACCTCTGTCATATTTTTACAGTTTCCCTGAAGTGTGGGAGCAGATTACAGAGTGATGGGAAAGGTGCAGTTCTTATCAGAGTGACTGGGTATTTATGTATTTTACAAATGTGTGGCCAACTAATGACACACCCACACCCACTTCTACTTCTGCCTCCTTTACCTAATGATAGAGGGAAGTCTTAAGATGCAGCCTTACCCACAGACTGGTAATAAAATAACAGACCATCGCAACTGATCTCAGTCTTCTTCCTAAAATGTCACACCCTGAAAGGTCAATATCAAAAGCCCAAAGCCAAGCTCCTGAGTGCCCACTGTGTGTGTGATAAACTTGTCTGGAGATGTGCCAGGACACCTGCATCAAACAAGTCTGCTCTGACACAGTGAAAGGACTTTAGCCAAAATTCCTGACTCATTTAGAAGAGTGACTTTGGCTGTATTTCTGTAAGTGCAGAAAAGAGAGCAAAACAATAACAGTGGGGACCAACGCAGGGTTTCCTTGGACAGGCTGGATTTGAGGGCAGCTAGTCGGGTAGTAAAATTGCACACAAAAATGTAAGCTGAAAGCACAGATACTACTTGATTAAGAATCTACTTCAGCAGAAAAATAATCCCATATTCTACTGTTTTCAAATCTGTGTGAGGGAACATCTACCTTGTCCCCGAGGTCCTGCCACCACAGGAGGAGCTGTCAGGTACCCTCTCTGAAGGGGTGGATGCGCAGGGATTCATTTGCTCCGTGCATCTGAAATTTGAATATCAATTTCATAGTCGCAAAGAAACCATTCAGGTCAAGCTGAATATTTCCTTGACTGTTTTCTATCCCTTATAAGCATTCTTTGAAGTCTCACAAGTTTGCATGTGAAAATAGGAAGGATCCCCTATGGCACTCCTGTGATGTGAAGAGATATTCTGGGTTTCTTGGCTCCAGCTTTGAGTAAATAAATTCAGGAAAGAGTAGGTCAAAAGAGAAAAAAAATTCTAGAGTGCAGCAAGCCAGCATTTGTTGTGACAACATCTGTCTGAGGTGATTGCTGCTGTTCAATTGACTGTTAGGCATTATCTTCTTCCTCACTTGAAGAAAGAAGCTGTGCAGATGACAAGACCTAAGCAGCTTCAGTGTGCACTAACTGGCGGAGTGAGTGTGGCCATACAGAGTGCTTCCTTCTGGTGAGCCCTCTCCCACACTCCTACAAGACCAGTGCAAAGTTTCATTTACCTTTCTGGTGATATTCTCCCAACTTTGATGAAGTCTTTCATTAGGCAGCAGTAAACATGCTTCTTCAGTAGTCACCATGTTGCTAACTAATTCTTTCCAAGGCTGGAATATGAAGAACACCAGCTGAACCAGCATGTGAAGACTCACAGCATGGGGAGGGGTTGGGTGGAAATGATCACCTTATGGATGCTTGTTGGGAAATATCAGTAACTGTTGTGACAGCTTGATTCTGACTTTGCAAACAAAGAATGAAAATTAATTTATAAGTGATGAGCAGAGAAAGCATTTAAAAACCTGGGTGGTGTTTTATCTGCATGGCTGGTCTTAGTCAAGGTTTCAAAGAGGCAAAAGTATGAGGTCAAGTAGCTGCTTGACACCACTTTACCTTCCAGATGGTGACAAATGGTGGGCTGGAAGGAAAATTGCTTCAGACATGTGCAGACTTTTCCACAGCTAATCTGAAATTTTACATTTAACTGTTTTTGAAGAATATGGAATGAAGATGGCATAGAGAACAATAATGTATGCTTCAGTGACTTTCCCAGAACACAGCGATAACAAATAATAAAAGTGTCACAGACACTGACAAAATACAGACTATCTTGTTTCTTTGTTACATTTTTGCTCCTAAAACTATAACTCAATTTTGTGGCCATGATATTTGCTTAATGGTGATCCTCAAGCTTAAAACGAATTGGACTTGTGGCTATATATATACAAACACGCACACATAAAGGTGCTCTTCTTTCTGACAGAGAAAACCCAGCAGAGGTAAAAATTCCCCTCCCCCCCTTTTTTTTTTTTAATCCATGGGCTTCTTGTTCAGAAATAATAATAAAAAAATATTAAACATTTTGGCTTTACTGAGACATTTCTGAGAAGCATCAGAAATACTGTTTTCCTAGATTCTCCTTGAGGGAGCTGGGGAATCATGTCTTCAGCGTAGACATCTTTACTCCCAAATGTTTCCCCAAGTATTTGAGTTCTGTTTGTTCTCAGTTATTGCTTTTTTTTTCCCCCAGTGTAAACCATAATGTATAGCAGTCCTTTCTCTTCTTGTAGTGTCTAGCTAGTTAACCTGTGGCAGAGATGGAATTATTAGAATTCAGGAATTTTTGGTGCCTCAAAATGCACCATCTCTCTGGTCCTTTCAATTCCTGCCCCCTCCTTTGTCCCTCCCAATCTCATTCTCTGATATAATTTAAACCATTTAAAGATACTAATCAATAAATGGTGTTATGAAGCAAAAAAATCTTTTAGTTCTTTGACTACAATTGTAAGGAGGTTTTTATTTCAAAGGTTTGAAACATAACAAAAACTAGGGTTAAAAAAAAATGGTTTTAGGAAGAAAAAAACAATCAGGGTTTGTCAATGGGGTGTCTCTTCTTCCTCCCACAGGAAAAAAAAAGCCTGCAATGACTTCTCCAAGATTTTTGGTTTTAATATGATTAAAGGAAAAGGACTAGTATGGCTAACCTCTCAAAAAGGAAGATAAAAAGTTTTGTTAAAGAGCCTTTTCTTTGAGGCATACAGTGGTCATCAGTGTAGGTACATTATGAAAGGTCTGGCAAGGTGTGCATGGGAGGGTTGATAGTACTTTAGCTTCTGACTTCCTCAAGGCTGGGATTTAACCCTGAAGGAAAGGGAAAAGTTATGAAAACCGTCTTCTGTGTTGCACTGCAAGTGCTTTTTGTCTCTGATCTGTCATCTCTTCTTCCGCTGTTCAGGATGAGGCGAAGGTTGGAGCCAGTTCTGGCAGTGCTTACGGCAGAGATTTCGGGACCCTGATAGCGTTCCCTAAAAGCAGATACCATTCTGAAGGGTGAGGTGTTCTAAGCTGCAGAAGTGAGTGAGTCATTAGGTGTCTGTAAGTAGACTTTCCTTCTTTACAGAAATCAAGCCTGATGATAGCAGCATTATCAGATATTGTTCTGAGATGTCAGTGAAACCCCCAGACAACTGCTTGGCATCCACTGGAATCTGGAGGTGACCAGTTAGGCACAGCCTTTCTGTACACTTTTTCCAGACGGCTTCATTAACTCCAGCTGGAATTGTGGGAAACCTGAGGATTTTCTCCGAGGGACCAATGTCTTGAAGCACAAAAACTCTTACAAACACCTGGAGTTTCTGACAGCTCTATTAATATCTCACTTTTTTTGTGAAATCAAGAGTAAAAGAGAAATCTTCTGTGAAATATGTGTATCTCGCATGCATCATGCTTTTAAGTCACTCTTCTACTGAAAATGCCTGTCTCTTCTCTGTGTTATTATCCTGTACATTGCAGTTACTGGGGTTTACCTCTGTTTTCAACAAGATATAGGTCACACCTGGATGGCAAATCATGTGTATTTTCGTTAAATAGTTTTTGTACTGCTGCTTTTTCCCCCTCAGCCCATGAATGATTGTACTGGTTTTCTTATGGGTCTGATAGAGGCAGCATTTTTCTTTGTGTCTCCAGTCATCACTTGCAGAAGCAAGGAAGAAAGGAAATCTTATAAATAGGGATAGGGAGAAAGGTATCTTGAAGTCAAACTTGCTATGCTGAAGGCAGTAAGCTTAGCTTCAGGAGTGGAGACCTGTGCCCTGAAGCCCAGCAGAAACCCCCAAATTGCAGTGGGACTGAAGGGTGTCTGCCTTGTCCTTGCAGTTTGGCATCTGATCCAGTGATAATAAGAGTGGATGTTTTCTAAAATTGTTGTGCCTGCCTCTTTTTCATGGTGCCTAGTTTGGCTTTGAAAACATAACCACAAGTGCTACTACAAGCTTAAGAGTTTTATCACCTGCAGGGTCAGCCAAATAGGAGTTTTCCATGTAAGGAAACCATCTTGAAAGGTTGTCTTTCTCAACTCCAGTCTTCATCCGAGGCCTAGAGCTAAAGAGCTATTTGAAGTCCTACCGCAAGCACGTGCAAGTATGTGTAGTGTTATTATCTTCAAACAGCCCTTATCTTATCATCAGCCAGATTTTCAGGCTGCTCCTTGGAGACAGAGCAGGACTATCAGTAAGCAGTAACTGTTACTTCCTACCAGCTCTACAGTATATGTTGGAAGGGGTTGTAAGGCCACAGGTCAGAGACATTCATAAGTCAAGAGGAAGTTGCAAGTAAACATCCAAAGATGCAGTCAGTCTGCCTGAACTGCAAAGTTCACTCTAGCTTGGCTTTAGGATCTTCTCTGTATAGACACAACAGAGGTTCAAGTGCAGATGTGTATTTGGAGAGGTTCCTAACAGGCTCTAAAGACCATGGATGAGTGAGTCTATTCATATCTGACAATCTAATTTGACCATATCTCTAAATAATATTTTTTTTTTGTAAATACAAAACTTTGTGCCCAGTGAGCTCCAGTGGATTTCTTTACTTTAGAAAGTAGCTGAGAAATTTCCTGGACAACTCACTGTAGGTAGATCAGAAATTGATAAGAGAACTCCAAGTAAATATAAGATTATGGTCCTTTTTTTCCATTAATCTGCATAATATATATAAACCCATCAGTTTTTAAAGGTATGGCTGTTCCTTTTCCAGACACAAAAATAATTCATGAAATGGCATTTCAGTGTCTTTTCCCACCCAACTCAAGCCATGAAGTGCTAGAAACCTTACAAGGCTGTTCTCTCAGAGCTCATTCCCACTCCGGAGCAGGCATGCAAATGTTTGTGTGATTCTGCAGAATGTATACTTAGGGGATCTGAGTTCCCTGATGGAGGAAGTAAGTAACGCAGTTTGACTTCAGTGGCAGTTACTCATATCCTGTGAGGAGACAAGTGGGAAGGGGGGAAAAAAACACAAGAAGAGGAGGATCCAAGAAAAGAGATGGGGGTGGGGATGAGGGTGGGAGGGAGACGAAACGACAATCAGTGAAGCCTCAGTTATAAGTGGTCTTCACTTATTCTGTCCTTTGCTGGCATGACCTAGAGAAATTTGTCATAATTGCAAGAACACAAGTGGTAGGACAGTAAGATGATCCCTGATCATTACCATTCCCTTGGGTATCTTTTAACATTTTATCTTTCAGCAACACGTAGAATAATATGAAAATATCAACTTCAAATTTGTGTTCATAGACAAACGTTATATGTGGCAGGGGGTGGTGCCTGTATACTTACATATATGCACAGAGCTATAGGAGGGGATTTGGATATTTAGGGATAAAGCTGAAAGACACACTTTTGGGATTTAACTCATTACTTCATGCATTACTTCAAGATTCAACCCTTTTGCTGTTATGGATCAAATAACTGAGTAATAACTGTGTGTAATACACAGAAGAGCCTTTACTGTGTGCAGAAACCTGCCTCCTGGGAAGCTGTAGAGAGCTCTCGACCACTTACATTCAGGCTTGCCCATTCATTCCTGATTCAGGTACAGAAATGCTGGATTATTAGCTGGCCAACAGCCTTGGGCCAATGGTGACACCACGACAGCAGCTTCCTCCTGGGGGGCCAGGAACCACCCACGTTTCTACAGTGCTGTTACTATGGCTTCCTCTGCCCCTCCAGCAGAGCAGTTTCTCCAACAGAGCGATGAAGGGGTTCTGTCAATGCTGTGGGAAAGCTGGGTGCATTAAAGGCACACTTGGATCCCGTCTTCCCTGGCATTTAGGGATAGTATTTTGGTTGCGGATTGTGTCACTGCTGTTTTACTGCATTGTGTGCATGGGCCAATAAATGGAGCTGGCTACAACAGCTCCAGTCAACATTAGTGTTTTCTAAAGAAGTCTATAGCTTAAATTCAATTGATTTAGTGCCTTGCTTGGATCATTAATTCCTCCTGTAAGTCCAGGGGCAGACAGGGACTGTGATGAGAAGGCTGATCCATTGCTTCCCAGCAGAGGCCGTTCCAAACAAGCATAATGGGGAGCAAATGGTATTGCACCAACACGTCAGGTTGTACTGATATGGAAGTGCTGAATCAGGGCCATAAAGAAGGCTAAGTCTAATGCACTGTACTTAAAATGCTTCCTGAAAGGTTTTGGAAACCTCTAACATCAACTGAGATTGTGTTCCTAAGAAATGAGGTTAGGGTTCAAAATAGGTCAAAGCCGCTTATTTTTATAACGTGAAAAAGCCAGGGGTGCTTTACAAATGGCTTGCCTGACATTCGAGACCTGCAACACAACCTGGGAAATGCTGCGCCTAAAATCACAGGGAGGCCAGAGTTCCACAAGTGTATTTTAGAGCATTTTTAAATCACTGCCATCCTGTAACCCGCTGTGTACATAGCATCTATATCCTGGCTGGGAGGCAACGATGAGCTCACAGAAAAAAGAAAATAAATGAGGACGGGTGTGGAGAGAGGGATGAAGATCAAAATTATTTTCTTACTCTTTTCTTTCTTTCCTTCTCCAAATCCCTTTGGCAAAGAATCCCTTTCCCCAGACCTTGATAATAGGTGTGCTAAAGCCTATGGATAACATGTTTCTGGTCTTCTCTCGAAGCTCCTGATTACAGATCCTCTCTTCTCAGACAGCAGCTCAGGTTTTTGTTTCTGGAGAAAGCACTGCTTACGTAGCAGCATGGACAGGTTTTGAGCAGCAGAGCCATCTTCAAGGCCGATGGGTTTTCAGAAGACAGCTCTGACCGGTCCTTGAGGCCAGAGAGCCTTTGAGGGAGCACAGGGAGGTGACCAGGGTGAGGGTGCCATTGGAGATGGCACACACAGACAGCACTTGTCAAATACCCACAGACTGGTAGAAATCTATTGAGGCCAGGCAAAAATGGGATGTAAAGAAAAGCTTGCAGAACAGAGGTAGGAAAGGCTGGGTCAAGGGGGAGCATTCAGGGGTTTCTCTGCCAAGAGATCAAGGTGGTGAATCCAGCTGCCTTAGCTCAAACTCAGTTTAAAGGTAGAAGGGATGATGGCTCAAGGAGACAAGATGCATAGAGGGTAGGTCAACAAGTGACTGTGTGACATCTGCAGTTTTTGATTATGTTTGTCATCCACCAGTGAGTTCCTCTTCTCCCTCTTTCTATCTGCCATCTTCTGACACGCAGACTAATTTTGTTCTAATTACATACCACAGTCTGGAAAATCATTTTCTTATTCAGAATGGTTGGAGACTATTTAGAAACATCTGAGTCTGCATTTCTCATGAGTCTGTAAGCAGCCTTAACCCATCATGATACGCCTCCAGGAGGCATTGGACAAGCACATAATTCACTGACCAGAAGTAGAGGTTCTAGATTCTCCTCTGTATAGACACCCACCTTGGTTTTTAGGCAGCATATGGTAAGCCTTAGATGGAGAGAAGTTTTTAAAGGATGATATTGTGGTCTTAGTACTCAATAACAGAACAAAGTGCACAGTGTCCACTTTTTTTTTTTTTCATTGTTATTACTATTATTAAAGTGCTTTATTTATTTTAATTAGCTACCAAATCTATCTAGCTTTTTCTAGTGGCTTCCTGGTTAAACTCTGTTACATGAGTATTTAGGTTTTAGTCTACCATGAAAAGAGACAAGAAGAATTGTATCTTTCTGAACGCCAGTGTGAATATGAGAACTCCCTGAAACATTTCAAATGTGATTATTCATCTCCCTTCTCAGCACCTGAAACGATTTTTAACATTGATATGCCAGTGCAGGTATCTACAAGCCTATGTGATAAATAAACATAGCGGACTTGGGAATGATGTAAGTTGCAAAAGTCCTGTCTCTGCCTCTCCAAAGAGGCATTAATGAAAATGTTGTGATTAGTGAGAAATGTCTGGTCAGCTTAACCATTAACACAGAATCAACTATTTATTCAACCTCCTTAAAGGCTAACTTGTGGGGTGACATTTTCCTTTCATGACATCATTTCTTGAAAATGCCGCAAAATGAAACACGCACCGAGACAAATATTCTGGCCTTTCCAGACACCTGTGAGTCAGCCTAGATTGCTTTTTCTTCCTCCAAATAGAGACAGTTACAGAGCTAGTTTTCTGAAAGCTGTAGCAGTGGCAGAGGCGCTGATGCAAAGAGTAATTAAAGCGCGTTGTGGACATATTCTGGTTCTCTCAACTTTTCAATCACCCGGGCTTTTATTTTTCCCCATCTGTTCCTATTTTGTAAGGTTTATTTATTGTATATCTTAACCATTTGCAATATTAAGGCGTGCAAGCCATAGAAAAGTGATTGTTTCACTGGTTTTGGAGTATATTGTGTTGTCTGCAAGGTGGCAGCACCTCAGTGACTGGGCAGGGAGGAGGGAGAAAACCAGCATCAGGCAGGAAACACTTAGAAAATACCAGGTTCATACTTGAGTTAAATGTCCAAAGCACGTTGTTGCTTTGGTGATCCTTGTGCATCTATCTCCAGGGACAGAGGGACACCCTTGCCTCATTAAACCCCTACCAAATTACAGTAGGCCCTAGTCCTTCCCTGGTCCTTTTATCCTGTCACACCGCAAGGACAGCTGGTGTGTGGTGGAGACTCAGACCCCAAAGCAGAGCTTTGGGGAACTCCATTGATTTGTCGCTTGATTGACTTGCACCATCCTTCACCATGACATACACATTTGCTAACCTTCCTGATTACAAAGGCCAGTTTTGTCCAAAGCTGATGTCATTTCACCTCACGGCCGGTATGAAACCGAGTGGTAACATGGTTCGTTGGGTAGATATACTTAAAGCCACTGTAATGAAGGATACAAGAGAAATCCCTTTCTACTGCTCTGAGGCAAAACACTGGGTTTGAACGGACAAAGAATAACACCTGTCCCTCCAGATGGGGTATAAGTGGCAGAAGAATGCTTGTGCTCTTCCTTCTTTGATACCAGTGTGTTTTAAGACCTGTCTGAGAAATTACTTAAAAAACCTCAATATTTAATTACATTTAGTTTGACTTGCCAGAGAATCATGAGATCAAGTTGAGAGGACAGTATCTTGTCTGACGGACTCGGAGAAAAAGCAGGTGAAGCTATGGCAAAGCAAAGAGCACAGGTAGTCTCAGCCATACTTGGCTGCTTCTTCTGAGCCACAGAAAATAATTCTCCATCTTTATGTCCCAGTTTAGAATGAATGTGTCTTCTGTCGCAAGATGCTAAGCAGGTATTTCACTTGTCAGGGGACACAGCTCAATTAAATGGGTTATTCAAAAGTTTGATTATCAACAAGGGACTACATCTCTGTTTTCTTGATGCAATGCTCTTTTGCTGTCCCTTCCATGCCACACAGCAATCCTATCCTAGAGTCCCTAACTAGTCCTGAAGTTTGCCACGTGTTACATTCAATCCGTTTTGACTGAGAGGGTTTGATATTTGAATTTAAGCTATTTATCTTCCAGCACAGAGCCCTAGCTTCAGGGTTACATACTGTTCTGAAGCAGTGAATCTTTGCATCCCTTTTCTTGACAGAGCATTTTTACTCTGTGTATTTATTTGTACAAGGACTGGAAGCTGTGTCTTTCCTCCTCCCCTTGGATATATTGACTCATAGTAGAGCATGAACCACATCTAGGTGTTCTCAGTATTTCTGGATTGATGACAATTTGAATGATTCCAGGTGAGGCAGAACATCTTTGAGAGACCTCAAGGATGTTTTACAGAGTGGTGCATAGGATATCCCCTAAAAACTGTAAGTAAAAGTGACCACAAACAGTTTAAACACAAGCCCTGCTATAGACACTTTTCATTTAAAAAACCACTGTTCTTCTAGACTAAAAGACTGACCTGGAGATGTGCTCACAAAGGACTGACCCTAGAATTTTGAAAGAAAGGAGTCTACCTCCTGGACACAGGCCAGGGTGGTTGCAACAAGGAAGGGTTACTCCTTGCAACCAATTTTGACACACTTCTCTCCTCAGCATAGATTTATGGAGGGTTAAAATACCAGAACAATGCATTTCTGGCAAGTGCAACAGCTGGCTCTATTGTGTCTGGTATAGGAGTTCCTGAGTACGTCAGGATTATGAATCATAAGTAAAAAAGAGAATTAAAAGTTCTGCAGTACAGTGTCTCCTTGCAAGCACTCCAGTTCAGTCTTGCACTCCCATTTCTGGGAAGGGATGTTCCCTTGACCTCAGTGGTGTAGTGTAATAAATCTCTGCAGCAGACTGCGTAGGTTAGATCAGAAGTACCATAACAAGAACTAAACAGGATAAAAATGAAAGGGGCTGCCAGGGTGGTCAAGACCAATTGCACACCATCACGTGGTATTTAATTCAGAAGCATCCAGTCACACAACCCCAAACACTGAAACCACAGAACAGCATCTCACACCACAAGGCCCTAGCACCACATAAATACTGGAATACCACAAGCAGCAAGCAGAGGCAACCAAGGGCACTGTTGAAGTAGCCATTCCCTGGAGTGGTAGGAAATTTTTTAGATTAAATGCCTGGATAATCCTAAGAAATAAACCAGTTCCATGCTATAAAGAGGTAAGAAAGAATTCTAACAGTCCCTGTTACTAAGACTGGGGAGGACGTCTTCCCAAACCTTAATCAGTCTCACCCTGGGCCTGTGGTTCAGACATAGCAGTGAAGCACCAGGGAGAGTTTTCAAAGCAAGCCACAGCATTCACATAGCCCACACAGCTCTAGCTGTGCTCTTGGTTGGGTTGAAAAACATATCACTCTTTGAGAAGCTGTAAATCATAACATGACTCGCTGCCGAAGACAGGTAAGTCTGCAAAGCATACACTTAAATGCTGAAGTTCAGTTGCCACACCTCATTGTCAGATGTTATCAACAGAAACAAACCACAAGTTCCCTTTACAAGGCAGACTACAACCTGCTCCTGTTATTTGAAAAGTTAGGATATTGCAGGTTTATGCTGGCAACAATCAAACATAAAGAGCTGTGCAGAGTATAAGCATAATCTTTCTTACTGTGGTAAATGTTATCACTTAATTACCCTAAATGATCAGACTCATTTCTTCTACTGCTCCATTGGATTCTTCCTGATACAGTTTCCCTGGAATAAATGTTTTTTCTTAAATTTTAGCCTAACAATTTACCATCTATTCCAAAGCCCACCAAAGTCAGGGCTTCCATGAGATCAATATTCACCATTACACAACAGACTATTAAATATGACCCAGTCCTAAATAACACAGTTAAGAAATTCCAGCATCTGCAGGTGCCTAGCCATTTTTGTTAATAAAAAATACAAGCTCATAATAAAACTTGAAAAGAAAATGGATCCCTTATTGCCCAGCTACACCTAAGGTTAAAATAAGGCCTTTTAGCACCTGAATTCCTTCTATTAGAGAGGCTGGCAGGGATTAATTACTTTTAATTGGTCAGTTAAGGACCAGATGGAAGCAACCAAACCACACCAATGAACATGGCTGTACAGTCCTTCACCTGCTGCAAAATACCTGCAGAGGAAGCAAGACAGGGAAGCAGTCAAACACAGTTGTGCTTGGCTGAGAAATACCAACACGATGAGTAGAACTACACTTTGCACACATGAGCACAACAAACCAAATCAGAGCTGCTCATTCTGCCTCATTAGAGGATTTCACTCCCTCTTAGGCACACCAGGGTCCACCACAGCTTGCTGGAGTCATGGGAAAGACTCCCCTTGTAGTCAGTCAGCATAAGCAAGGGCAGGTCTCTGCGCTCCTTGTAGATCTGTCTGGCACACTGAAGTCTCAGGACTTCTGTAGTGCCTTGGAACTTTGCTAACAGTGGAATCCAATTTAGATGTGACTCCACTTGTACATTCATGAGGCTAAAGGAATGTCCACACTGCAGCCCCAGCACTGACTATGATGGTGTACGGAGAGACGTGTAGTGGGAGTCCCATGAGAGAGAAGGAGGTACCTCACCAGGAGGTCTGATGCTGGGTGGACATTTTGTACTCACTCACTGCCCTTGAAATCATCTAAAATGTGTTCTTCACTGCAGTGTTTCTTTTCCACCATTTCACACTGTGCTTCTCTTTGTAAACCACACAGTGAATGTACAGAGAGGCACATGCCTCGTTTTACAGATCCTTGGACAGTGAGGGCACCTCTGTAGCTTTACACACACATACCCAGTCCCACTGACATAAAGGGTCCGCTTCTGCTCCATTAGTGCCATTGACAACAGCTGGATGATTCTTCTGGCTGTTTTTACAGCAGAAATTGGATAAATTACTGCACCCTCATTGCATCACCGTGCAGGAAAAAGCTTTCTGACAGTGCCTTATTGCCATTTTTAAACCACCGTCGAGTAAAAACATCCTTTGCCAAAGTTCTCCTTTCAATCCCAGGTTCATTAAACAAATAGAGTGCTCGCCATCACATGCAGACAGCTTTATCTAACTGCAGGATCTTGAAAACTACAGTTTTCAGAAGGAATACTTGCTTATGTTGATAGTTGCTGTAAGCATTCAAAATAAAATGGCAGGTGGACTGTTAACAGAGCCCACCCTTTTTCTGGTACCTCTGGAAAGGAAGAAGAGAAGGGGAACTGTTTTGTTTTTTTTTTCTTTCAGAAAGGCACAGTCTAGTAGGTTGTGTACAGTTGTATCCTGACTGTCCTGACATTTTTCCATTAACATCCCTCTTCCTCAACACTGAAATTACACAGTATCTTTGCTGGTTTTCCCAGCTGAAGGCACCAAGCAAGCAGACTGTTATACCTCTTCATCATTCTGCAGACGACCGGAGAAGGCACCAGAGACATACCTGTGGAAGTCCCACCTCCACAATCTTAGTAGGGTCTTGGTGCAATTGCCATCTTCTTTTGAGCTGTTGGCTTCACGGGTGTCGTCCTTTCTATGAATACGGCTTCTCTCCCTTAGATCGTGACTTGGTAAACCACATTTTTTCCCTAGTGCCTGTGGAAAGTTAATGTATAGTCAATTGCTTTCCCACACAGCCATAGAATGAGGTATGTTGTTTCCTGAAAGAGGGCTTCTATTCCAATCTTCTCTTTTTAAGTGGGCAGCATGAAGAAAGGATGTGTTGCTGCCAGATTGCACAGTCCCTGCTCAGCTACAAATTTCCACTTCACAAAATTAATTCAGTTAGGCCTTCAGCAAAGTGTATAAGGTTAAAGAGGCTAAATCCAGGAGCCTGGTAATATTTTTAGTAAGTAAATATCAAGCAGTCAGGGAAAGACCTGTTTGTACTGTTGTGCTACAGTACCGGAGTGTTAGCTATAAACAGAAATTCAGAGGAAACATGGTGATGATCTTAACAGTTATAAAATACATAAACCCTTTGTGCTCAGAGTAAGAGTTGAATGGGCCTGGCTAGTACAGCAGCAGTGACAATATAAAATTCCTGGCCTGCTTGTTTAGCTACCGTGAACAAGCAAGGTTTCCTCCATGGCTTTCCAAGAAACAAAAATAAACCTAAAGCCTGCACGTCAGTGTACACAAACAGCATGTGATAACTTGTGAAGCTACTCTCCTACAAAGCATGTTACACTAAACACGTTATAACAGGCAAAAACTTCCTGAAGATCATTTCCACAGTGGGTACTGCTCATTGCAAGCACATCAAACAGAGCAGCTGACATATCTGAAGCATGAAAAAACACCTCCTTTGTAAGCTTTGTTTTCTGTGCCCTTTGTTGCTAGAACATAGTCCCGTGGGTTAGAGGTAAAAAGGTCCTGTCAGTCAGTCAACAATTTGTTCTTAAGTCAGTAAAAGTAATTCAAACTTTCTTCTATGGATTTGAAAGAAAAAGCTAGAATAAAACTTCTGCTTTTGTCTCAGGTTTGGTGTCTCAAAATAGGGCTTTCATTATTTCTTACGTAAGACTACATAACAAGCTCTATAAAACACAAATACGACTTCTTTCTTTAAAGGAGTCTGTCTTTGTCTAATAGTGAGTCAGCATCATCTGACAGATCAATTTTCTCTAAGTGTAGGATGTGGATTTTGCATATCATGCTCTGCAAGGGCACCTGTTGGAAACTTGGGTCACTACAGCATGGAATTTCACACCTCATGTAAGGTCAACTCAATGGCCTCCCAGTGCACAGACCTACATCACAAAGTCTCATTAATAAGAACGAGGCTGATACCAGATACCTCAAGTTTTCTATTTTCCCGATCTGCCTTTCCAGAAAAGGGAAAATAGCAACACTGTTATATTTTCTTGGTTTTTTCTGAAACTGTTGATGTGCCTAGTATCCATAGGATCATTCAGGTCAGAAGGGACCTCAGGAAGTGTCTATTTCAACCTCCTGCTAAAAGGTGGGTCAGCTGTGAGGTCAGATGAGGTTGCTCAGAGCTTTACCCAGCCAAGTCTTGAAAAACCTCCCAGGATTCCCAGCTTTTCTGGGGACCATGTTCTAAAACCTAATTGTCCTAATGTTGAAAAAGCTTTTATTTGTGACCAGTCTGAACCTCTCATTTCAATTTATGTCCACCATCTGTCATTCTGCCATGCACCACAGTGAAGAGGCTGACCCTGTCTTCTCCACAACCTGCCAATATGTCTAAGCAGGCTGTCGTTAAGTATCCCCTCCCAGCCTAGCTCCCTCAGCTCTCCTTGTAGGAGAGGTGCTCCAGCCCATGCCATTATGGTGGCCTTCTCCTGAACTTGTAGTTTATCAACATCTGTCTGATGTTGCAGGCCCTAAACTGTACCTTATTCCAGATGCAGTCTAACAAGTACTGAGCAGAGGCAAGTAATCCCTTTCCTCAATCTACTGTCTGCACTCCCACTGATGCAGCCCATGAAGCTGTTGGCGTGTTTTTTCTTGCCAGGGCTAGCTGCTGGCTCACGTTCTGCTTGCTGTCTGCCAAGACCCCAAGGTTCATTTGAGCAGAGCTGCTCCCCAGCCCTGCAGTCTCTGGCCTGCATTGTTGCAAACTCCCGAAGTCTTTTGCTATTAATTCTGCAGGGATGTCCAGGACACCCATCCCATGCTACGCACAGCAGAAGCTTCCAGATCTCCAAAGATCATCTGCAATAGTAAGCCAGGATTAACTTCATAAAAACACAAAGCTGAAATATTGTTAATGCACTTTTCCAGTATCTTTAAAGACAAGTGTACGAATTAATCCCTATTCTTAGGCCTGAGAATGAGAACAGCTGCTGCGAGGTGTTCCTTTCCTCCCGGCATTGTTGTTTATAGTAAAGAATACGAGGCTTTGATCAGCCACTTATATTTACTAAATTGATTCCAACATCTTTGCCAGCGGGCTGTATGGATTCTCAGCATGAGATCCTCTTGCTCATTTGAAGTGGTTGAGATTGTTTTTCAATGGAATTTTCCATTATGCTCTGTGCTCTTTCCTCAAAGCACAGTTGGTTCACTGAGCAGTACTCCTTGTCCAGCTTAATACTCAGAACCATTTTGTATCTTGCTCAATACTTTTTGTTTTCTTCCCATGATGCTTTACCTCCACTTATTCCTGTCTCAGACAAAGTTTCCTTTTACATCTCTCTTGCATGTCACCCGATAGGTTTGTTAGCAGCTTTTATGTAGGTATTTTCTCCCCCTGCCCAGCATTAAGTTTGGAGGCAGTGAAGACTTCTCAGAGAAGATAAAATGCCATTTTCCAAGGGAATTTTGCTTCTGCCCTTCCATTTTTTCATTTGGTACCAAAAGCTGGGGTGCTGAATGCTACAGACACACTAACCCTGCATGCCCTACAATTCCTGTATGAATACCCCCCACAGGAGATCACTACCATTAGATGCTGTTTTTTAAAAGGATGTTTAAACCTCAACAGGAGAGGCTGGACAAGCCAGTCTGGATGAAGGGACAGAGTGTACCCTCCGCAAAGTTTGCTGATGATATGAAACTGGGAGGAGTGGCTGATACACCAGAAGGCTGTGTGGCCATCCAGCAAGATCCAGACAGACTGGAGAGCTGGGCAAAGGAAAAACTAATGAAGTTCAACAAGGATAAGTGTAGAGTCCTACACCCTGGGGAGGAATACCATAAAGTGATACAGGTAGAGGTAGACCTAATGGAAAGCAGCTCCATGGAGAAGAGCCTTGGCCTCCTCTTGGACAAAAAATTATCCATGGGACAGCAACGTGCCCTTGTGGCCAGGAAGGCCAATGGTCTCCTGGGATGCATAAAGAAGACTGTGGCCAGCAGGTCAAGGGAGGCCCTCCTCCCCCTCTCTACTCTGCACTAGTGAGACCACATCTGGACTATTGTCTTCAGTTCTGGTCTCCCCACTTCAAAACCAATAGGGAAATACTAGAGGGAGTGCAATGGAGAGCTATGAAGATGATGAAGGGACTGGAACATCTCTCTCATGACGAAAGGCTGAGAGCCCTGGAGATGTTTAGTCTGGAAAGGATCTGATCAATGTTTACAAATATCTGAAGGGTGGGTGTCAAGTAGAAGGGGCCAGGCTCTTTTCAGTGGTGCCCAGTGATAGGACAAGGGGCAATGGTCACAAATGAACACAGGAAGTTCCACCTCAACAGGAGAAAAAAAACTTTTTTCCTGTGAGGGTGACAGAGCCTGGACCAGGCTGCCCAAAAAAGCTGTGGAGGCTCCTTCTCTAGAGACTTTCAAGACCCACCTGGATCTGTTCCTGTGTGGCCTGCCCTGGGCGATCCTGCTCTGTCAGGGGGGCAGGACTTGATCTCCAGTGGTCCCTTCCAACACTTAACATTCTATGATTCTGTGAAAATCTGGCCCCTCAACCCTCCCCAAGACATGGGCATATTTAACAGAGCTTAGCAAGTTGCCACAGCCCAGTTATTCTTACTAAGGATCCCTTACAGAAATGGGGCTGTGCTAGAGCCTGTTCACCTCCCCCATGGTTTGTCCTCCTGTAGAATCTGCATAGTACAAGAACCTCACCATAGAAGACTAAATTTATGACTGCTATGCAGGTTTGACAAAATAATATTAAATATTTAATTAAATACCAGGGTGATTAAATACTTCAGTTTTAGTGTTTGTTACAGGTATGAAAGGCTTTGTATTTTTTAATCCTCAAAACAGGCTATATACGAGATGTGTATGTATATATATATATGTATACACATCCTGTGCCATGTTATATTTTTCCTTGCACTGATGCAGGCTAGGGAGCAGCTGCATCCAGTTCCTTACGACTCAGCATGCTAAGAAACGTTTGACTTGCTCTCACCTGTCCATAAGCAATGGCAACACATAGAACTTCCAAGTTAATGATAATGTATCAAAAATATAGCAGCAGATCAGGAAGTGAGCAGATACGATGTGGCAATAAACAGCATCCTACAATAAGGCAAGGCTGTTAACTCAACAATACAGAAAAATACTAATGGATTCACTCCAAGTTCAAGTACCAAACCCTTACATATCTGGTGAGATAAAAAAAAAAAAAAAGAGATGTTGGTTCTATATATTCTATATTCTATATTCTATATATTCTATATTCTTAAGAGGAGGAGCAAATATTTATTCCGTGTGTACAGATAAAAACAAAAACTCTCTAGAGCACACTAGGGACAAAGGGCCTCTTGCTGCTTATGATCACAGCATTCACGTGGCTTACACTGAAAAGCAACATTACATAAGAAGTTATTTTCAGTTTCCCCATTGCTAATTTCTCCCCAGTCACCCAGTGCTTCCTCATTACTGTCTGCTTTAGAGGCATTCACCACCTGCCAGGAGAATGTAGAATGTCACCAGATGCAGGGAATGGGCTCAAGAAAGTAAGTTGTAAGCATGTCGGTGGCAATAATGGAGTGAAAGATCCATTTGTGAATTACAAACAAGAAACAATACCAATATCAGACACCTGCAAATTATTTTTTTTCTTTTTGAACGAGATGCCAATGGCAAGAACACTTACTCTGCAAACATTAGTTTACTTATCCCTTTACCTGCTCTGTAAAGACTGGCAAACCGGCCAAGTAGTAAAACACATTTAATTACCATTTCTGTTAATTAAAATGGACGGCCACCCCTGCATTCACATCACTGTCTAGCACTGTTGCCATGGAACTCTGGCAAATTCAAGTGTCTCTCTCTAAGCATTACAAAAAAATACAGAAAAAAATATAAAAGTTTGAGAATAGGAGTGCACAAGTTACAAAATTACTCGTAATGTGTTTTCCTTCTGAATTCCCCCTCAGGGACTAAGGCCTGTGTAATCAAGGTAACAAATTGGCTTGAAGTCAGACATCTTTATGAACAGCAAAGAAAGCTCAAAAATTAACATTTGAAGTCAAGGGAACATACATCAACACACGTAGTTCCAGACCAGAACCACTGATCCTATGGCAGAAGCGTTTCTCACGCAAAACCCGCGGGTCGCGCTTTGCCGAAAGATGCTGTTACTGAGGACCAGAGCACCCCAGAGCCTGTCCACAGGAGCCAGGCTGGGCATCAGGGCTCCCCGTGGACCCAGACTGGCAGTGGGTGGTTTCTGCAGGGCTGTGCTGCCCTCTGGTGCTACGAGTCCGGCGGGGGCTGGCTGTGTGCACCGCTTCGTGTCTTCAGCTGCGACTGGGCGATGTCCGCCAGGGCACTCTGGATCTTCTCCAGCAGCATATCCCCACGATAAACTACCTCTTCCAGACGGGCAGCTGCTTCGTGATTTTCTTCTTCTAATCGATACAGACTAGCAGCCTTTAAAATAAAAGGGAGAAAATGATCTTCAAATATGACACAACTGAGTTTGCTGCTAAAGGATGGAATGGTTAGAGCTCCACAGAAAGGAGAAAGATTCTCTCTTTAGCCACTGACTTACTGGCAGCTTCAGAGCTACTCGTTACAGGCTGCAGCCTAAGCCAGTGCATACCCAAGGGGAGTAAATGCACACCCAAAACAGAGAGGCTAGTTTATTTTCATATTGCAACTCTTGGCTCAGTCCAGCTTTTCTTAATAAAAAAATATTTATTCCCCTCCCCGATCCCTCAACGAAAGGTGCTCAACAAGATGCAAGTGTAATTTGTTTAAACCTTTCAGATGAAACTGTGTTATTTAACCTTTATTCACTACTTTGTTTCAGAATCCAACTGCTTTTCAGTTAGACATTTAGTGAAATAGAACTTTTAGACTTGTAAATATTTTAATACTTAAAAATATCCACCAAATTTAAAACTACTAAAACTTGTTCTAACTGGATAACAAGGGACAACAAGAAAGTTTCAAACTGGTTTGTTTTTTTTTTTTTTTTTTTTTTTTTCAAGCAGTTACACAGGTCCCTAAGAAGCCACGCTTAAATGGACTGGCAAATTATAGCCACATATTCACCTTATGTTCTACAACACTGATGTCTTTAGTGAAAGTCAATACATGCATGAAGGACTTGACAGCCCTTGGAAGAAGGGTCAGAGAAAGAAGATGCCAAAAAGGTAGAAGTATGAAATTTAGAATCCAGCTCAATTACTACAGTCTCAGTTGTTAAATAGTTGACTGCAGGTAAGCCACAGATTTGAGCAGAATATGTACTGCCAACTTCATCACAAGGAAACCCAAAAGGGTCAGGTAAACTGCCTTGGGCATTAGTGCAGCAGCCCCTTTTATCATGTAAGACAAGCCTCAGATTTGAAACATATACTGAGACAACCTTAGTATTAAAAAAAAAAGAAAAAAGAAAAATACCCACATCAGCCTGAGTACATCTCTATTAGCCAAGTATCTATCTACATCTCAACAAAGCCTGTAACTGCATATTTTAGAGTGTTTCAAGCACCTTCAGAGCAGCTTTTTTAGACGAATGTCAGAATATTTATCTTTAATGCTGCACCAAATCAAACAACAGAAAATAAAAATCAACACTGGAATCATTATGTGATGGAATCCAAGCTAACTTACCTCAAAGCCACACCAAACGAAAAAAAAAGATCAGAAATTCTTGCGAATCAAGATTTTACATGAATAGAGCAAGAAACTGCGTAGCACCTCTAAGGAAAGCATACCCCTACTGGATAACCAGCTCCTCTTTCTGGAGCACCCTGCTTTTTCTGCATAAGCTGTCACTATGATCAGACCCTGCTCAGTTATGGAAGAAGCCTGTAATTTAGCTGAAGACAGCTTTTCAGCTGCAGACATTAAATACACAGCTACATGTAATTACACTGCTGTTAACAGGCCCAATTACCATGCTCAGCAATTGTGACTGGCAGCATTTCCAGATTTAACCTCTGTTTAAAACCAAATGTGATGTCGCTGTCAAGTCATCTGTATTTGGCCCAGCAGGCACCTCTAGCATTAACTCTTTTCTCAAATGCCTTTGCATAGTTACAGATTATCATCCCCAATGTAAAACCTTCAGGTGATCTTAAATCAGTTCCAGGGTGCTCAGAGAAACAGCACTCTCTGCATCCTCATCACATTCTAAAGAGAAAATACTTGGTGTCAATCTAGCAGTTACAAGTCAAAAAAAAAAAAAAAAAAAAAAGCTCATGGTGTTTAATAGGCAAGATCTGTAGAAACAACAGGAAAAACAAACCAGTAAAGAAACCCCAGCACAGTGGCATTCTTTGAACTGTAGGTGCAAGACATTTTGGGGAAGCAAGAAACAGATGGGTTTAGAAAGCCATAGAAAGCATTCACAAGCTGTTTGCAGCAGTTCAGCTCCGGTAAGGCAGGGAATGGAGGCTGGGATACTGGCTGTATCTGCTCATAGCTGCCAGGCAGTAGCTGCTTTCAGTCCCCAGGCTCTCCCCAGAGTTTCTCTGGTCTAAAGAAAGAAAGAGCAATAAACAGAAGCACCAAGTTTGGCTGGTACAAATAAGGGCACCCTGTCAGTGAAAGTAAAAGAACTGGTTTATGATAGAGATGGAGAACTTAAATGATACCCTGCGAGCCCTTTAACAACCAGAAACGTGGTGGAAGAACAAAAGGCTTCAGTGAAGTGTAGGCTCTGCAGCTACAAAGTGAAACATCCTCCTAATGAGGGAGAGAGTGTGAAAGATTATCCAAGCAGGAAAAAACCCCCACAGCCAAAACCTCACAATGCATCAGCACTGTTGCATCTGTTGTATTAATATTTGAACAGCTGAGGGAAAAGAAAAAGGGGTAGCAGTTTCCAGTATTGTGGTGTTATGATAAAAGCACTTATTTTAAAAAAAAAAAAAATCTAAGAGAAAACTAAGTTTAAAATATTCTCACTGTGTATAATCTTATTTAGAACTAGATGCAAGATCCATACTTCCACTAAGTCTGTAAAGCGCTCACAGGCTACCCTCACAAAAAGTATAGGCCCATATTAAAATCATTTTTCAAGATTACATAGCCTAGAGAGTAAAAAAATGTATCTTAAGAAAGGAAGAAGTTTGCCCTCAGTTATGTTTTGATACTTTAAGAATGCTCTTACCTGCAAAGCTGCTGTCGATTCTTCACTAGGCAGGGAATCTATTAGAACATCAATATCTTTCGCAGTTCGTGCAATCAGTGCGGCAAACAGTTGCGCGTACTCTTTAAAACAATAAAAAGTCAGGCTACTCAGTACATTATCAGAAATTAGCAGAATTCTGCATACACAACACTGAAAATTCTACAGACTTGAAGTATGCAGGTGTTGAAAATTCTCCTAGGTAAAGAAAGCAACAGACTGATGGGAACTGAACTGTATTAGGAGATGAACATAGTTTGATTCCAACCCTAGATTAAAGTAGGTAACTGGTAATAGAAAGGGCTGGGCTTTGCACAAATGAGAAAAGAACTGGAACTGCATCGTGGTTAGACAGTAAAGAAATTACTAGTACCATTACTAAGTGTCCTAGGTCACGATATTAAGTATTGAGAAGTAGCTAGAAACTCATTTAACTTGCCAATCCTTGCCTTGAAATCTGCCACTAGAGAAAAGAGAACACTGGAAACAATGTAGATACAGTGACTCAAATGGACAGATTATTTAAATCACGTTAACAACAGATCATTAGCGAAGGAATGAGGATTTTTCATTTAAAAAAAATCAATCCTATTCAGCCATAGAAAAAGTTAAACTGCCCCTGAGAAATGGAAAAGGATTGAAATTTTATAACAGATCTTAATTTAGCTCCTACATTATTCAAACAACTGCATGGCCTTTTAATAAGAGGTACCATAAACCAGAAACAAAACCTTTCCATGTGGAATTGCATTCATTCAGTCTGAATTAAGTTCATGACTACCACTAAAATATTGAAACAGCCCTTTTAAATTTATAAGCTAAGATCTTACATATTTGTTGTTGTTGTTACTTAGTTCAAGAGAGAAAATACTTTCTAATAGCAAAAAAACTGTAAAAGAGACAGACATTCTCAAAGGTACACTTTAACTTAAAAAAACCCAAAACAAATAAACAATAAACCCAATATATCCACTTAAAGCTTATTCAGGATCACCACAGGATTTACCTGTGAAGAGTTTTAAGGCCTTCTTATTAAGATTTGAAGTATCTCAAGACACATCACTGGTGAAGTCACTATATTCAGGATTTTAGAAAAATGCAAATCAAGAGAAGTCTGTCATGACCTACTAATTTAAGAGCTTAACAAAGCCCCTAGCTCCTGGCACCACACTGATGCTGGCACCTGAGAGCAGCAGTGGAGATAAGGAAGCAAACAACCCTTTTAGCTGTCTCTTCTAACCAGTTCCAGTATCAGAGAGCAAACCACCATATGCCAATGAGGAACTAGTACCCATCTGCCTTAGAAAGTGTATCACTGCATTCCAAACCAGTCTCCCCTGATACACTAATAGACAACCATAATCTGATACGAGATGTACAAAGAATTTTCTCAGGGAATTTATAAAAAAAAAAAAAAAAAAAAAAAAATGAGAATCAGGAAAAGAAGAAAATGGCAACTTAACAAAAAAATTTAAAGCCCAAAATAA
>JANHGN010009832.1:0-42924 GCA_024605025.1 Megaceryle maxima
AGAAAGATGACTTTCTTCTCCCCCCCCGCCCCCTGGCTCTTGCCTGGTCAAGATCACGTTATCTGTCAGGGAGAACAATACAGCGCCGGGGCTCCCCGTGCCGGCCGCCGTCCCCGGCTTCACAGGCAGCCTGCCAGCCAGTGGCGTCCACCCGGCCCCGACAGGCGCCCCCGAAACCGACCCTCGTTCACCACTTAGCACACGGCTCTTTAAAAGGGACCGCGCAACACACACCGGCACGGCGGGGGTCGCCGCCGACCCGGAGGGCAAGAAGTCTGCCCGCGGCAGGCACGCCGAGGGAGCTCCAGCCGCTCGGGGCTCTGCCGCAGACACATGCGCTTATTTGAACAGCCTCTCACTGCCAGCGCCACGGCGAAACGCCTTCCCCGAGAGGGGCCCGTACCACGGACAGAAAGTGCCAGCGAGTGCTCGGGGCCGCCGCCACCTCACACCGGCTAACGGCTGCCTAGGGCTCGCGCCGCCACTCTCCCCCGCCGCCGCTCACGGGGCCGCGGGCAGCCAATCAGCACCCGCAACGTCCGGCGGCGGGGCGAGGCCGGGCCGGGGCCGGTGGCAGGGCCGGTCGCCCGTAGGAGCCGCCCCCTCTCCAACGGCCCCGGACCCGCTTCGGTCCTGGGGCAGGGTCGCAGCAGCGGGGCCAGGCGGTGCTGGCGCACCCAGGGAGCATCTCGCCGCCCTCCCGCGAACCAACCGGCGGTTGTCGGAGCCCTCGCTGAACCAGGACCCGGGTACCGCACCGACACCCGCCCTGAGTCAGGCTGCTCACATCAGCTTTGAGTTAACTAAACCCGGGCGAGATTATGGGGAACAGCACTTGTCTGTCCTAGGTTTGCTCTAGCTGCTCGGAGAGTAAAGTTCCCCCGGGTGGTTCCCTCTCCCGGCCGCTTCGGCAGCGGGGTCCGTGCTCGGCTTCGCCTGGTGTGGCTTCGCTGTGGCAGAGGAACGTGCTGAGCTTTTGAAAGCAGGACTTCATTTAATTTTCAGTGCAAAATAATTCTCTTTTGGAGAAGCCGTTCAACGGCATTTGAAGGCTACCGTAAGGTGATTCGAAGTGCTCAGTGATGCCAACTTGCAGTGCTGTCACCGTGACATGGGAAGGCATATAGACAAGCACCTTGATCATGAAAAAATCTCAGCCTCATGGATGAAAAAGATAAGTGCTGAAAGCAGCATTCTGACAGCAGATACTAGGCTATTAAAACCATTCTTTCACAATTTCAGGGGTTGAGAATTTAAAGTTAAGTTCCTAGGAACTCAACAATCCCAGTTGCTGGGAATTGGCAATATGGGGGCACGGAATCTATTCATAAATACCCTGTCATCCTAATACGGTCCTTGACCCCTGTTGACTTTAGTGGCCTCTGTGTCAGGTTCACGTGGCTTCCTTATGCTCAATCCAGGAGATGCAGAAGTGTCTCAGGATTTCTTGGGACTCACCTCAAGTGATACATGCATGAACATCTCACATGATCATAATTTCCTGATAACTGATGACTTCTGTTACATGAAAGGCCTGATCCTGCCAGCATGTTCCATACTAAGAGGACTGAACCACAGCTAACAAAGAATTGTCTGCTCCTTCTTGTTAAGCCTGTGTGTCCACCTCTGCTTTCCTGACTTTCAGTGTGATACTATCACTTCTGACACTGAATACTGTTTGACTGGAATTATTCTGTATGAGTAAATATACTGACCTTGGGCTTGTAATCTTTATTTGATGTCATGTCAGAATAAGTCAGTGGGAGACAGGCATGCTTAGGATTTGTTTTAACTTGAGATTTTCCCATCCTGCCACTTTCCACAGCAACTGCATTTACCTCTGCCCCCAAACGATGGCTACCAGTATCTTCCCCTCTGGGAAGCTGCAGACTCCAGACCAGCACATTTGACTTCTTCCTGTATGCCCAACATTGACTGCTTTTCTCCTGTCTCTCACAAGACTTTAGAAGTTCATTTTTCTTGTCACAGAGACCAGCCCACAGAAGATACTGCAACAAGTTTCAATGCTTAAAATAATTTCAAAGAAAGTGTTTGTGGACAATTATTCTCAAAGCAAAGTAAAAAAGTGTTTCTGTGTAATGCTTTTTAAAATAAGGGTCTTTTTTCCAGTTATATTGGTTATCTCAACAAGTTTTACTTTGTCTCCTTCCCCACATTCTCCTTCTCTTTGTATTGGAGCATCTGAACCACTGCCATTTCCTTTGCTGTGGCTTAACAAGGTACATGCTGGAGTTACAACTCTTGGGCACCTTAATGGTCCCCGGGAAGAGATGGAACATACACATGTGCTCAGAGACCTCAACTGTTGTACGTTATTTGTTTGGCTCAAGCAGGTTTTGACAGGCTGTGCAACTCGCAGCTGCAAGAGTCCGTAGTTTGGAGGACACACACACACACCTCCCCCCCAGACAAAAAGGCAGGGAGATCTTTGCATGGTTCCTTTAGCCCTACCTCCCTTTCTGCACCATTGTAGGGGAATGGGTGTTACTGACCTTAATCCCTGACCAATGCCACTTTCCCCTCCCATAGGGAGCATGAAGTGGAGCACTGTCCTGCAGAGTGACTGCAGCTGGGATGCCTGGGTAGTTTCCCTCACAAACTCCTGCCAGTATCTCCACAGAGAGACATCAGACATGTGAATCACTTTTGCCTACTTGTGACAACATAACTTAATAATAGCCTCCTTGCATCATAGTATCCTATCATTTCCCTCTAGATTTATTTTTTCTTTTTACATTTATATCCATCATTTAATAAAAAATACCATTCTAACTAAACTGAGAACTAAGGGAGCTTTCAGATGTGAGATTTACAGCTGTTATTTAAGCACAGATTTTGCAGATTAATCAGAAAAGAAGTCATTCTTGCTGCTTGGAAAGCACCTTGGACATCACAGCTGCCACTAGTAGCAAGCACAATAGAGAATGGTAATATTCAGCAATGATGTTCACAGTTTATTAGGCACTATAAATTATTCTGAAAATTTGGTTTGATCTCAGAACATACAGAATCCATCACTTTTGTAAACTGTGCGGCTCCCAAAGTAGATAATAGAAAGTGTTACATAAGTTTGAAATGCTAAATAACCACTTCTGAAACAGCTAATGATTTTAAAGCAATTCATCCTTTCTTTCTTGGAGAAAAATTACTTGTCCCCTAAAGCCGTACTCATAAGCTCTTTACTATTTCTTCACAAAGCTGCTACAGATAGAGCCACACAAAAAGAAAAAATTCCTTTACGTAAAGAGATTGATACTATCTATTTAGCAACCTGCCCTAGGTAGAGATGTCCCTACTTCTGTAGGGAGGTTGGACCAGATGATCTCTAGAGGTCCCTTCCAGCCTAAAACATTCTATCATTTCTATTGATAGATATTTCTATCAAATCTATTGATTTCAGTGTGAGTAGCACAAAGCAAAATGCACCAAAAGTATCCAATTTTCTGAAAGCTTCAGCAAGTAGGAGTGCAAATTAAAATTAGCAGTGTTATTTTGCTGTTTAGCATCCTTTTTCTTAAGGTTTGAAACTGCCTGGGAACAGCTTTCCTCAGAAATAAACAAATACTAATAGTTTCCTACCAGTGTTTAAATCACATTGTGCTTATTTGTGTAGGACCTTCCTTCTGTTTTCCTTCACTTCTTTTTCTGACTGCTAGGACTGCAACATCTCCTGCTGCCCATGCCTCATTCACCCCCACCACTGTCTTTTCTAACTCCAGAGTTACATTCAGTGCTCCTGCTCACCATCAAAACTGCAAGACACTGGGGGCTGCCTTTCCAATGGTGGAAGAACATCCTCCTCTGTACTACTCCTTTTTGAAGTGCCTGCTCTTTCTCCCTTCATGAGTGTGAATGGTCTCCTGAGCTGGATGCTGGGGCGATTAACAGCTGGTGAGGCTAAGGGTCCCTGCCACAAGCCCCTCCTCGGGGACTCCCTGAGGAGGCACACCCAGCAGCTCTGGGGTTAGGAAGGAGGATGAGAAAGAAGACCAAGCTAGATCAGAAGACTTGTCAAGAGTCCTGAAAGGGCTGCATTTGTCTCCTGCTTTCCTTTGGATGCCAAATACATCTCAAAATCAGCTCGTAGAGCAGTATTAATTCCTGGAACTAAGGGGATTTTTATTTTCTACTCACCATCTCAAGTTTTTCTTCTCAGAGGTAACTAGCAGCTACAAGCTTCACGTATCATTTAATACCATAAAATGTGTTTCCAGACACAACATTGCACTTTCCCATTTGCACGCATTGCTTTAATTTGGTTGGAGTGCCATTTTACCTTATGAGAAAAGAGAAAAAGATGCTGTCAGTTCACCCTCCCAACACCTCTCCCGATGCCTTCATTGAAACCAGGCTGCTGTATCTTGTTTGTCTACTCTCCTCCATAACAAAGATAATCTTTCCTCATAGGGGAGTGTGCCTATGACTCCTCCACAGAACACAAAAAAGCTAGAGTGGAGCATTTCTTTATCCACAACAGCTTCTAGCTCACACGGTATCAAGTGGTGCAAAGTAGCCAGAAGCCAAGGTGGTTAGCTCAAACAAGCCTGTGTGTAAATAACTCTGGCAGAGGGCCCAAAGGAAGGGGAGTACTATTTGCCTGGTAATGAACAAATGATGACTCTATTTCCTGAAGGAAAAATATTTTTCTGCTATATTGAGATATTAAAAAAAAAAAAAAAAAGTTATTTTCTCCACATAAAGTATTTCTTTCATGGGAACATTTTTTAAAGTTCGTGAATTCTGGGAAAATATTTTAAAATAAAATTTGATTATTTTTACTCATTTCCATTTTTTCACAGCTAATTAGCAAGCTGAATAGGAGAATCTATAATGCTGACCAGAAACTTAGCCAAGTGATTATGTGCACTTCCTCATGTGAAATAAATGAACCCTGTAAGAGCTACAGCCAGATTCTCTTTGATCATTCTTTTTAATATCACAACCCAATTAAGTTTTTGAAAGACCCTTACTTTTAGGCATTTTGAAAAAATATTTTGCCTTGCTAACAAGTGGGCCATGTTATCAGGCACTGGTTATTTCTCTTTAAATAAAATTAATAACTTCCATATATTTTGTATACTGCAGTCAGTTCTCTCCCCTACCTTGCCCCACTTTTTCTAGGAACAGCTGAAGTAAAACCCTGCCGAAGAGTGGAATGATTTAGCAACTCCTGAGTTATATATAACTTGGACAATTAAGTGGCTTAATTTTCTAAAAGCTTACCTATTTATATTCCTATTAGACCAGATAGCCTTTCATTTAGCATTCTTCTCAAATAGACAAAACCAACAAATTCTGCATCATCTTTTCCAATTCAAAGAAACCTGAAGTGCTTCATGTGTAGAAAATGTAACGTACAGGCTGGAGAAAGACAGACCACTCTTAGTAGTGAGTAATGACAACCTGAAAACACAGTAAAGAGGAATATCTTGGCATCTCAAAATGGCAGAGGGCACTTTAGATAAGAAAAATGACATTAACTCAGTTGCAGGTACGTAGAATTTGGCCATATTATCCCATCCTTTTTACTCTTCTGGCACATGTCATGGGAACCTTCCTAACCACATTGGTTGCCCTTCTGGTTTTGCATCTCAGGAATCTTCCCACAGGCCAGTGCCCCAAGCATCCTGCAAATACCTTCCTTCACAAGTGATTCAGAGGGAAGTGTGCCACCTACTGAAGGACCTCTGCCACTTTGTAAACTTCTTGGATTTAACCTTAAGTTCTTTCCCATTCCTGAACTTTCCAAGCATTCACACCACTGATTTGAACTAGAAATTAGTCTGTGGCTTATGAAAGTCTGTAAACTCAGCTACTGGAAGGTCATGAAGATGGACATGAGCAAATTCAATCCAGTCTATTTGAGATAAAAATATATTCTCTGTCTGAAAGCATATATAAGTTACTCCTACATTACCACTTTTGCCAGAAGTGGGATAAATAGAAAGAATTATCTCTACAACTGTTAGAAAATATTAGATATGGGAATAATCAGTACAACACATGAATGTGTTGGTAATACTGATAAACACAGTATTTGCAGTTCAGGTATTAATTAGTTTTTTTAACAAATGAGTGAACAACTTCTTTTAGTGCCAGACAACAGTTACCTTTGACAGTGTACACTTACTTCAGTTCATCATTCCTTTAAACAAGCTCAAAGGAAACTTTACAAAATTGTTGCCACAACACGTTTGACACACCTAGAGAGTGTCCTTTGGTTACCTGCATCTCTTGCCACTGAGTTATTCATGCATAGTAATGCATCATTTTTGCTATTAAAAAAATTGAAACATGTCAATGTTGTTTCAGCTGTCATAATACTAAACCATAAATCAATATTTTAACAAGACTGATTTGTTTTATCGAAATCTATGGAACTGGGTAACTGGAAAACTTTCAGCTTTCAGGCTCATCAGAGCTTTTCACTTTGGAGTCAGTGGTTTCAATTCTGTTCATTTACATTACAGTAGTTAAGCAAAACATCTAAAATTGTGATTCTCTGAAATTAACTGACATATACTGTATGTCTTTAAAGTTATTCCACTTCTGTATTGGATTTACTTGTTCCTAAGAAATATTGTTATCAAAAATTCTCGTGAAGAATTTCAGCAAAACTTCAGCTGGAATGTAAAGAAAGAAAATAATACATTTTAGAATAAAAATGTCAATGTATTTACAGTTTGAAAATGTGTATAACAGAAGTTTGAAGTGTTTCTATTTATTTTGTCACAGTCTTAACCAGCCTATCATACGGTACATTACAATCTATAATGACTGAAACTGTACCATTGAAGGTTTCACATATGTAGGAGATAGGAAGAAATAAACCTCATTGTCAGAAAGCACAAAACAGGGAGAGATTTAACTCTAGATTCACCGTCACAGTCATGGGGTTTATAGTAGCCAGCAAAAAAAGGTCTGGAAGTCACTGCAGGCAATTCTGCAGACTATCAGCTCAGTGTTCAATGGCAGATGAGAGAGAGCAATTATTGGGATTTATGCATAAGTGAAAGGGATAGAAAGACTGAAGAGCTCTATAGATGTAGGTTGGCACATACCAAATGCAACTTTGGTCATTTTCTGCCCACTGTGTTGGAGTGGGACCACTCAGCTGGCTAAATCCTCCAGCAGTCAGGGTGCGATCCAGTGGTGGCTGCCACAGCAGCAGCCCTTGGGGAGCAGGTTTTTCCTAGCTGCGAATTGCTCCTGGAAGTTCTTGCCCATCAACTCCCAAAACACATGTGCCAGCCCCTGGGGCTCTCAGATGCAGGAAGGGGTTTGTGGATTATGAAGGGTGGCAATCCCTTTAGTAGTATCTAATGAATTATTAATCAAGATAAGAGGATGAGCCCAAAGTGAACACTCACTCTGATATTCTCAAAATCCAAAAAAAATAATAGGGTGCTGCCTCTCATTCCTTCCCTCCCTCCCTTTCTGCTTCCAAGAAAAATACCAGGTTTAGCAGATTTAAAACAAGCAAAAAGAACCACTTATTTACACAACAAATGGTTAAAGCGTTGACTTGGGGCAGAAGAATGCTGTGGGGTGCCAAAGTATGAATGTCTGCAAACAAGATTTGCCTCATTACTTCTGAGATTGTCTATTATCGGCTATTAAAGCAATGACCCCTAGGCATGCAGATGCTCAGGGGTTCAGTCCCTAAACCACTCGCTGACTGCCAGAAGTGCATGTATTTTGGAAAAGTATAGGGGACAAAAAGAGGAAATTCTTTCCCCAAGTGATGTAACTGGACACACTTTCAGGACAATAAATTACACAGAGCTTTCATCTGGCTGCTGTAATGGCTGCTTTTCCTACCAATTTATGTGGGGGTTTTTTTCAGTCACAATTAGCCTCTCTTTCTGCAAACGTGACTACTTTTGGGCTTTTTCATGATTTGCAGTTTCAAAGATTATATGGAGGAACATTCAATGAAAATTTCAGTTCATCCTTGAACTATTCTTCATAATGGAAGAGAAATTGCAGAGCATGTTATATTTTCTGCTCTGAAAACAGAAATGCATTAAAAGATTTCCAGTAGGATACTGATTTGTCATGATGTAACCAATTCTAATAGCTAAAAGATCAATATAAACTGTATTTTCTGAATACGACAAGTTTATAAATGGGAAATACCCAGACAACAAACTTTGTATTAACTGATTTTTTGAACTTCTAAAATATTTTTGAGCCATTGTCAGCCCAGTCAGGTGTTCAGCATATGTCTTGCATTACAGAATCTATATACCATTAATCTGTAATAAAGAGATATTAAAGGGATGTGAGTCATTAGTCATATTCAGGAAACATGTTTCTGAAAAATTAATACGTGACCAGTTGCCAGTAAGTAGCAATCTGCTACATATACAAAAAAAGTATGTTATAAAGCTACATATTTTAATGATAGTCTTTAAATGTTAAAATCGTAAACTGTAATGGAAACTACATTCCTCTAATGGAATATTTAATATCACTTAAGACCCACTAATGATTTTTACATCAATGGGAGCTGGGTAAAACTGCATAAAGTCAGTATAGTATAGTCAAATCTGAAGTCAAGCTGGTATGTAAAGGTATACTTACTGTTAAGTGAAGGAATAAACCTAGTGTTTTCAGTTATGGTCTCTTGGGCTTAAAGTTAAACAAATGCTTAAGTGTTCTAGGCTTTACAATCCTGTGCCTTTCATCTATTCCCATGGACAATGACATTTAGTACACATCTCTAGGAGGAGAAATAAAATTTGGCCCAAATCAGTACACTAATAAAACACTTCCCCATCTCCAGTTACTGTTAGCATGCATGTACATAGTTTTCTTACCTTTTATCAGTTATTTGATGTTTCATGTGGGTGGATGCTACTACATTTAAGCAGGTTGCATTCACTGGATATTGTTCATTAACAGTTTTAATTGTGGCCTCAGTATAATTATGAGGCATCACTGGAGATGAGGAAAAAAAAAGGGAAAAAAAAAAAAAGGAGTCAGATTGTCTTTTTGATCATTAAGGACATTGACAGACTGTTTAAAAAGCATTTTATCCCTAAAGCTAAAACCAGAAATTGCTATTGTAATAACAATGTTTTGTCAAAGAACTAGTAGTAAGAAGCCTGTTCAGCTGGGGAGAGTAGCTAACCATGTGTGCTGTAAGCAATGGGCACAAAAGCCTCACTCACAGCCATGCAATAAATTAAAGGCCATCTTTTTATCTTTACTTTCTCTGCCCTAGGAAGGTGTAAAGGTCTGTTACATACTTTAGGCAAAATGCTTTTCTTTCAAAAAATCCAAATTGCATCTTTGGTTTCAGAGCAAAAAACCAAAATATGGCTAAAGACAGTTGATGACTGTAGGCAACAAATGCTCCTGAAGTGTAAATTGACATGAGTTTTGGAAAAAGAATAAAATTTAAAAATATTCCAGCAGACATATATAGTAAGAATGTGGGAGATGTTGTGGGGAAAAAAAAAAAATCTCTGAATCCATGAGGTCATATATAGATTCAGACAAATTAAAGGAAAAAAGAGTGGAATGGTCTATTAGAGGAGATAATGCACAGACCAAAATAGGTGTCTGTGTTGACAGTAAACCAGCCTGGTAAATTTGCTAGTCCTCTTCAGTTCTAGTCATCCATTGTCATCCCAACAGGACTTCAGAGACTGCATAGGCATTACCCACTTAGTTGACTATAACAAGATACTGCCTGCATACTTTGTTCTATTCAAGCTACCACAACTGAAGAACATTTGTGCAAAGCCCTGCAAACATCCAAGTCCCAAGAAAAAGCAAAGTTTCAAGTTTGGCTTCAGTGAAATGCTCTTAGTACAATCAAGAATAAAACCTTCTTCTGATTAAAGAACTAGTTGGGCCGACAAACCAGGTAGTTGATGACCTGAACTTGTCTACAGTTTGAGATCTTTAATTATGCTCTCTTGGACTGACCAGCTGACATATAGTGCAGTACTTACAGGATTTTTATTTCCCTCCTTTGCCTCTCCAAGGCCACGAAAGACAGTGCAGCAGTTAGAAATGGTGCAGAAGTAGATTCTCCCTCCATACCATAGGTTCTGATGCCAGAACAGGCTCCTATGGAAAAAGGAATTCAAACTCATTTAAACATATTTGGACTTTTAAATTTTATTCTTATTACTTCTCAACAGGACTCATACAACATGGAAAACAACAAAGCTATAGCTATACTAATCAATGAACCAGGCTAGGGCCTGTTGTGTGTCCCTGAGGACTTGTATCTTCAATGCCTTGCACCTTTAATGCCTTCCCAAAATACAAAATACATCAATCACACACACTACCTGTCAGGAGCAGCCCTGACCCCAGGCTAATCCCCTGGCTCAGGTGCATCTGGCAGATTGCTGTTTGGCACAGGCCAAAGCCCGCCCAGGAAACACGCTCACTGCTGAACAACAGGCTAACGAGCAGAGAAGGCTAAAGCCATGTCCGGGCCCTGTCTTACACATTGAGAAAGAGGTGGCCTATGAGAAAGAAAAGATGCACAATCAGAAAGTCAAAGAATAGCTGGCAATATGCAGAGAGGGAAATGAAGTGCATATTGGCAGGGAGTGAAAAAAATAAACTTATGCTGGATGGGAAGAGAAGAAACACTGAGAAGGAAATCATCTGAATTCAGGAAGCACTTAATAATGTATTTTAAGTTAAAGCATATGCTTCAGTATTTTCTTTCCGATGGTCTCTGTGCCTCAAGTTAGGCATATATTTAAGGAGCTTGCTGAGCTGTGGCTCTGCAGTGAAGTTCCACAAGCTGCTTAAAGTGATAGAAGCCCACGGTGTCACTAAGACACATGAGCTTCCCCTTCCCATTGTCCTTAGCTCTGTTGTTCCACCACTTCTCCTCTGCTGGCATTAGCACTTGTGCAAGTTGCACTGCCAGCAGCACCAGCAATGCACTTGCAATGGGGGCTGGATGACATGACCAGGAGAGGCAAGGGCAAACTGGCTTTTTCAGCATCTGCAACTGAGCTGGACCAAGCTGAAGACACCAAACCACGCTCTTGTGCGTTCTCAGCCAGTCCACTTCTCCTTTAGCAAAGCTAAAGAGAGATTTCAAGCTTATGTTGGATGGGCTGCCTGAGTCTTCATAACCTTTTTCTGAAGTAGTTAAATAAGCAGCATATCTCCGTGCAGACATAGTGTAAGAAACAGATCCATCTATGTGACTGGAAAAAAAAAGAAAAAATACTAATTTGCATTTTCAGAACAAACATTTCTAAAAATTGTGGTGTTTTTTTTCCCTGAAGAAGTGCTTGACAGATGGTTTAAGTGAGGAGTGGTGAGGCACTCAAACAGTACCAATTTCCTAGTGTTCTGCCAGCTATTTACAGTTTCTGTTGCACACATGAAACACTGAGAGCACTTCTTCATAAACTTCAATTTTACCTTTTAAAGTATAAGAAAAAAAACCCATTTCAGGTGCCCCATATTGATACCACTTAAATTATTGGTCCTCATCATTCAATGTACAGTGCATATATAGACTAGTTCATTAGTCAGGAAGAGAGATAAAATAGCACTAACAATTCAAAATCTATTAATTTGGATAGACCATTAGCATAAAGAATAATTTATTATTACCAAATTGCATCCATTGTAAGTATCCTGAGTATGCAGTCAGGTATAACTACCTACATGAATGCCTGTACTGCTCAATGGAATACATTTTCCATTGGTATACATTAATCTGACTTTTAGTGTGCTGTACTGTTATTTATATAACTTTGATTAACTGACTTTTATAACATGTAAAACAGCTAATAATTTTATGAAATAATAGTTAGAATGTTTTCCTAGGTTCTGTGCTCAATTTTTTTTCTCATTAGCTACAAGATATTTTCTAACATATCACAGTTCCATCCATCAGATAATCCTTGATCCCTATGAAACTTAAATACATATTTTTGCCTTCAGATTTTAGAAGACTTAAAGAAAAGACCAATGAAGAGCAAACATAAAATATCTGAAAAAAATAGGATGCTAAATGGATATTCCAGATGACAAGACTATCATGTTGTCATTGTTCCCATGGAGCTAGAGCCCTGCTAGTGCTAACTGAACATGGGTGTGCTAGTCTTCTGGGACAGACTGGAATTCAAACTGCTCCTCAGAAAAGACTAGGTTTTTAGAAGGACAGAATAAAGTCAGAAATTTACTATGGAGAATTTGAAGAAGTAAGGTAGGGGTTTTTATTATTTATAAGAAATATGTATTTTTATTTTTCTGAGGACACAGTATGTCTTGGTTTTTGTTTTGTTTTGTTTTTTTGTTTGTTTTGTTTTGTTTTGTTGTTTTTTGTCAATTAACTGACTACTTTAAAAGCTTGCTATTTCTTGTAAATGCTACATATGCCAAGTATTATATATATATGTGTATGTAATGTATGGTAAAATGTAGGATTCAGTTAAAAGTCAACTCTAGGTTCCCCCAAAGATTTTCCCAGCAGAGCTGTACTGTGGCTACTCTTGCTGTAGTATGTGACTGCCTCTAAAATTATTATTTTCCTAAGCCTTCCTTTATAAGCAAGAAAATAGGCCCTTTCTACAGGTGGGAAGCTGAAGCTAAAAGATTATGACTTTGCTTTGTGCTGGCAGGGAAGAAAATCAGGAGAAATGGACTCCCTAGTGCTTTCTGTGCCTTTTTTTATAGAGTGAATGCAATGTCTTCCTTTTTGGTGCATCTCCACCACATATGTTTTTATGGGGTTTGTATATAGGACGTCAAGTGGAATCAAGAACTTGAATCTATTTATCAGGAGTAATATGTCAAAAAATTGCTGTGACTCTGAGTAATTGCCTCCCATATGTATATATTTATATATAAAAAAATTATTTCCCACTGCTTTTCCTAGGGCAGTACAGTTGGGCTTTCACAGGGACAAAGACGGGATATGCTGCTTGAATTCCAGACAAGGGAGACATCTATCACTGCCCTGGGCTTTCCTCATGCCATTGGGGAAGAATGTGGTAGGATCAGCATCAAGTTTAACTGGTCCCCAGTCTTCGTCCAACACCTTGCTCCATAGGTGGGATTACAAGCAAGGAATCAGAACAATACCCAAGTCCCCAGGACAGGAGGAGTCTACTGGGAAAAACAAGTCACAGCACCAATGGGCTGGCATGGGAACGAAGGGACTGTGCTGCTTTCATTTGCTACATGCTCCAATTTTTCTGGTATCAGCTGCATCTTGGTACTCTGTGAGTTTAAGGCCTGTTGTGTTTTTCCCCTGAAGTAAGAAGATATATGACCAGGTCCTTTCCGATAAACTGACAGGGTAATAACTTACATACACCAGCCAGATTCCTTGACAGTAAAGATACATGAGATGTGTTGTTTGAAGGACATGAATTGTTGTTGCTGTTGTTCATCCTGAAATAACTTTGCTCTCCTGAATGCAATATGAAACCATGACAAGAAAAGTAGAGCATTGCAGCTGAATGTAGCTCAGCTGACAATAAAATATGCCTAGTACTTTGAGCTGGCCTCTTACCACTTTTTCCAAGGTTCAGCTGTAACAATCATTCTTCTAAAAGTCAAATTGTTTTGTGCAATATTCCTGTGTAGCATGACTTAGTTGCTTAAAAGTCTCTGAAATTCAAGAAGGAAAGAATCTAATGGAACCAGAAGCAAAAATTTTCGGAATTTTAAATCCCAGGGCATCTTTCAGGCTCATTTTTTTCCCTTACGTGTGGGTAAATAAATTTAATTTGAGGATAAGAGATGTAGCTTTCTCTCACAAAATTAATAGAATAAATAAAAGTAAATGATCTGCTGATAGTCCTTTGAGGAAATAGTTTTTGTCAGTTAAACCGAATGGACTTAAATTCTGATACTTTTGGCTACATTCTTACTATAGTCAAATCAGCTCCTGAATCTATAGAGAGGGAGACATGTCTGCTTCATTTACTGTTTCACATTTTAGTCCTCTTTTAAAGCAAAAGTACATTCAGTGATTAACTGAGTAACATTATTTAAATATGCCTTATGATCTATGCAGCAAAGATGAATACATTCTCTGGTTTCCTCTGGTGAGTCTTCTCTGGTGTTGAGTAGAAAGCCTGTAAGCTGTGGCTCACAGTGTGGTCCTGCACTTCTTCCCATCCTGAACAGTATGGTGGGGAAAGCTGAAAGGACAGTGGCAGCACTGGTCCTTCTCCAGGTTTACTTCCAGCAGGATCTCAATTCCCATGACTTACTCCAAGGTGCACAACCAGGTCCAAACTCCCAGGGAAGAGGAGCTGCTCTGGGGCTAGTTGGTGCCTCAGACCCAGCACCACCTCTGGAGCAAACACAAAACCAGAGCTTGCTCCTGGCCCCATCTGCTTTCCCTCTGCATTCCCACTCTGCAGGCAGCCTGCAGACAGCCAGCTGATGGCCCACACAAGCCTGCTGTCATCCCTGTCAGGCAGAGCACCATGCGCTCTCAAGGTTGGCTCCAACTGTGTTTGCATCCAGGCGTGCAGGACCATGGCTGAGGAAGCAGGAGTCTAGGCTGAGGCAGACAGAGTCAGCTGGTCACAGGACTGTCCTGAGGGTGAGGAAACATCTCTTGCAGGAGAACTTTGCTGCAACCAGATCGGGAGCCTTCTGGTTCATCTCAACAGGCAGAGATTTTGCTCTCAGTACTGTCAACAGCCCTGATGGAGCACATAGTCCATATTTTCATCAGAAAGGAAACTTTCCCTGGACAAGGAGGTTCTTGTTACAAAGAGAGGAGATAGTGTCAAGTATCAGTTCCACTGGCCATGTCTGGGAACACCTTTTAACCAAGGAAGAACATTATTATTAATGGGAACCCAAATCTTTGCTTACACGGCTTAATACAAGTGACCAGTGTGACTAATGTGACCTATAGGCTCAACCAAGGTAGCCTTAGTTTTCCACAAAAAAGTAATGTGAAAAGTAATGTAGGTAGAAAAAAGTAGCTTCCTTGTATCTCCCTGGCATTAGCAAGGCTTTTTATTTCTTCCTAAACTTTTGTTTAAGCCCTGCCAGTCAAGCTTTAACTATACCCACTGGGAATTTTCTGGTACTGATGATGATTTATGTTCTTCCAGCAAGCAATAATTGTCTAATTTTCAATAATGATGTTCATACCAATGTTTGGTTTAGTTCCAGTGGTACCACTTTGAAGTCTTCTTTTTGAGGTTGGTGTTAAAAATTAACAATTTTTAAATAAAAAGATCAGCAAAATACAAAATTGGGAAAAAAAAAAAAAAAAAAAAAAGAAAGAGACAGTTTTCTGACCAAAAGCCTTTCAAAAAAACTTTATTTTTAATTTGTCCACAGAAAAGACAAATGGACTTAGGAAGAACATGCAGTAGTTCTTCATGAATAAATACCTTCTAGTAGCAATTCTCCCTGTGAGGAATTGAATCTGGAAGAAATGTCTCAGTCTTGGAATTCAAGAGATGTATCAAATCAGTTCCTTGCATTTATCTTATATATTTACAGTAACCTGACTGGTTCACATGCTTAGCTCCTTTGGACTACGGCTATAAGTGCTGGGGACCTCCTGAAATCTCTGGCCATACTGCACTGTTCTTGGCTCTGGCATACTAAGGCACAAATGAGCTTTTACTATGTTCTCAGTAGACCTATTAGTTAAAGACTGTTTTTCTCTGCTAACAATCTTTTGTGTGCTCAGCAAAGTCACATGTCCCCATGCATGGGGGAAATGAGTTAGCTGTACCTATGTAGAATTAAGCAAGTAAAAAGACAGAATATTGAATTCAGGAAAATGCATTTTTAACAGTCTTGAAATTACTTGAAAATATTTATTCAAATGGTTGCCTACTTTTGCCTACAAGTTGCTTTGGGGAAGTGGGGAGGATTGTATTCACAGAACTGAAACAGGAATAATGGAGGTTTTTTCTTTCCTCTTTTATTTAACAATTAAAGGGTTAAAGTGTTTATCCAAGATAGAAGCAAGACAAGTTCTGTTGTTTGCCTGAGAGAGTAACTTAACTACAAGGCTAAAAAGTCATGGGTGTACATGAATGAGGCAGAGAACAGATTCAAAGTAGCTCTCCCACTATCTTTACGTGAGTGCCTTAATAGCTAAGCTATAGGGTAGTTGAATTTTCTACTGCTGACACTTTTTCCTTTGCATAAAACAAGCTGTCAGCAGCTAAGGTCACAATAAGCCCTCAGTCCTGATTCAGAGATGAAACCTGAACACTAATCTTCAAAATAAGAGTATTTTATTATTTATGCAAAATATACAGTCAGAAAAACAGTAATAATTAAAATAATCCTCCCCACCCAAACATATCCTCTAGCATGTTGGAGAGAGTAAGAAATGTGAGTTGAAGATTTTAGTCTGTTCTGCTACTGTGAATAACTGAACTGAACTTTCTCATATATTTGGTGCATGGTTTAACCCCTGGATTATTCAGGGAAAAGAGTTCATCTTTCAGTTGCTTGTGTCCATCCTTTCCTCTGCTCCCCCTCATCCATACTGCCAACAATATAGCGTTTCAGATCGAACAAAAAGGGCTTTCACATTGAAGTTATTTGCATATCCCCTTACAGACCAACAGGTAGATGGTAACTCACTATCCACTTGCAGCTGCAGATCTTTCACTTTGAACCCTAGCAGCTGGGAGAACTGTGCAAAACAGGATAGCAGGACATACTGAAATAGCAAAACAGGATAGCAGGATATATTGAAAAACCCATAAAAAGATGAAATACAATGGGCTATCAAGAGTAAGAAGCATCTTAGGAACATCACCCAGTGAACACAAAGGAGGCACTATGTAAGGCATAAATAAATAGTTCATTAAACTGCTATAATATAGTGAAATAAAATCTTTTATTTCACTAAACTACGTACATGTATTTGTAACAAATTATATATACAGTTGATCAGTACATAATGAACTTCATTAAGATCACAAATTTCTACCTACCTAAGTGTAGTTATGCAACTGTCACAGACATTCTTGCCCCAGTCTATCACTGTGCCATATCTAGCAGTGTCATGTGTCAAAACCATCCAAAACATAATAGCAACAACATTCACATCAGTCAGCTACTGTTCATTGACAATACTGAGGCACACTGCTATGTCACACAGAAAACATATTCATACCTGTGACATCCATGGACCTTAATGAGGCTAAAAACTGTGTGTTCCTAATCTTCTGTGTGCTTCATCTCCTGTCCCAGACCTTTGACTTCTGTATTTGGGGCACACACATTTGACTTCTGCAGCATGTGTGTGTGAAGAAGCACACTTTTTTTTCTTATTTTTGTGGTTTTGACTGAAAACTATGACATAGGTGTGCAAGTAAGGTGCCTCCTTTCCTAGATTAGCCTCAAATGCTGCACAAAAAATACAATAAAAAAGTGGCCCCTCGTTTCAGAGCAGTGATCCATTTAGCCCAACACACTTTCTCCACTGTGTTAGGAGATACATTTTTGAGAGAGGAAACATTTTCCAGCAATTTACTACCTGCTTGGTAAAGCAGTACTTTTAAAATACATTTTAAAGTAATGTTCTAGTTTCATTGCATGTCTCTTAGTTTTAGAATTTTGTCATTTTCATGATTTAGAACACATATCCCTCAGCCCTCTTCTCTCCTCAGTGAAAATTCCCATTTTTTTCGGTCTAAGTCAGTTGCTCTACCTCCTTAACTAAGTCACCTGCTTTTCCTATATCTGTTTGATTCTCCTATGTCTTATTGAGCTGTGATAGCTGGAGCAGCACATAATAACTACATGTGGGTGCACTGACATCTTATAAAATGGCAATGTGTTTTCAGTCGTATTCTCACTACCCTTCCTGATGATGTACGACCTTTTATTGGCTTATTTTGGCTGCCACCCCACATTAAACTGATAACTTCAAGGAAGGGTCAATGGTAACTCCAAGATCTCTTCTCTGAATTACAACTTTCAGTTCATATTGTGCAGACACACACAGGGAGGGCTCCCTGCTAGACCTGTTGTTTGCAAACAGAGAAGGATCTGCGGGTGATGTAGTGATTTGAGGCCATCTTGAGCATAGTGATCATGAAATGGTAGAGTTTTCAATTCTTGAAAAAGTATGGAGGGGGGTCAGTATAACTGCTACCTCAGACTTCCAGAGGGCAGAATTTTACCTATTTAGGAGACCATCTGACAGAGCCCCTTGGGAGGCAGTTCTGATGGGCAAAGGAGTCCAGGAAGGCTGGACATTCTTCAAGAGGAAAATCTTTAAGGCACAGGACCAGGCTGTCTGGGTGTGCTGTAAGACAAGCTTGAGAAAGCTGGCCTGACCTCTGGGTGGAACTTAGGAAGAAAAGGAGAATTTATGACCTTTGGAAGAAGGGATAGGTAACTCAGGAGGACTAGAAGGATGTTGTGAGGCTATGAAGTCTGCTCAGTCCAGGGTAGTATTTGAAATGTTAATAAACCAAGGTTTCAATCTCGAATATGAGAAAGTTAGAAAGACTAAAGCCCAACTAGAACTTAATCTGTTTACTGCCATAAAAGACGATAAAGAATATTTCTAAAAATACGCCAGCAATGAAAGGAGGACCAGGGAGAATCTCCATCCTTTATTGGATGCGAGGGGAAACATAGTGACCAAGGATGAGGAAAAGGCTGAGCTACTGAATGCCTTCTTTGCCTCAGTCTTTAAAAGTAAGACCAATTGTTCTCTGAGTGCCCAGCCCCCAGAGCTGGAAGACAGGGACAGGGAGAAGAATGAAGCCCCCATAATCCAAGGAGAAATGGTTAGTGACCTGCAGCACCACTTAGACACAAACAAGTTTATGGGGCCAGATGGGATCCACCCAAGGGTACTGAGGGAGCTGGCAGAAGTGCTCACTAAGCCACTTTTCATCATCAGTCAGCAGTCCTAGCTAACTGGAGAGGTCTCAGTTGACTGGAGGTTAGCAAATGTGTTCATCCATGCTCATCCACAGGAAGAGCTGGAAGGAGGATCCAGGAACTACAGGCCTGTAAGACTGACCTCAATGCCAGGGAAGGTTATAGAACAGATCTTGAGTCTTGAGTGTAGTCATACAGGTGATCAGGCCCAGTCAGCCTGGGTTTATTAAAGGCAGGTCCTACTTGACTAACCTGATCTCCTTCTAAGACAAGGTGACCACTTAGTGGATGAGGAAAGGCTGTGGATGTCGTCTGCCTAGGCTTTAGTAAAACCTTTGACACTGTTTCCCACAGCATTCTCCTGGAGAAGCTGGCTGCTTGTGGCTTGGATGGGCGTACTCTTCACTGGGTAAAAAACCAGCTGGATAGCTGAGCCCTAAGACTGGTGGTGAATGGAGCTAAATCCAGCTGGCAGGCAGTCACAACTGGTGTTCTCCAGGGGTCAGTATTTGGGCCAGTTCTCTTTAATATCTTTACAACAATCTGGTTGAGGGGATTGAGTGCACACTCAGCAATTTGCAGACAACACCAAATTGGTTGGGTGTGTTGATCTGCTTGAAGTTAGGAGGCTCTACAGAGGGATCTGGACACTCTGGAGCAATGGGCTGAGGCCAATGGTATGAGGTTCAACAAGGCCAAGTGCCAGGTCCTGCCCTTTGGTCACAACAACTCCCTACAATGCTACAGGCTTGCATTGGCTGAAAAGCTGCCTGGTGGAAAAGGACCTGGGGCTGCTGGTTGACAGCCACCTGAACATGAGCCAGCAGTATGCCCAGGTGGCCAAGGCAGCCAACAGCATCCTGGCCTATATTAGAAATAGTCTGGCCAGCAGTACTAGGGAAGTGATCGTGTCTCTGTACTCAGCACTTGTGAGGCTACACCTCAAATACTGGATTCAGTTTTGGGCCCCTCACTACAAGAAGGACATTGAAGTGCTGGAGCGTGTCCAAAGAAGGGCAATGAAGCTGGTGAAGGGTCTAGAGAATGAGTTTTAGGAAGAGCAGCTGAGGGAACTTGGATTGTTCAGTCTGGAGAAAAGGAGGCTGAGGAGAGACCCTCTTGCTCTGTACAACTACCTGATAGGAGATTGGAGCAAGGTGGGGGTCGGTCTCTTCTCCTAAGTAGCAAGTGATAGGACAAGAGGAAACAGCCTCAAGTTGCATCAGAGGAGGTTTAGACTGCACATTAGGAAAAATTTCTTCACAGTAACAGTTGTGAGGCATCGGAACGGCTGTCCAGGGTAGTGTTGTAGTCACCATCCCTGGATGTATATGAAAGATATGTAGGTGTGGTGCTTAGGGACATGGTTTAGTGGTGAGCTGGCAGTGCTGGGTTAATGGTTGGATTTGATGATCTTAAAGGTCTCTTCCAGCCAAAATGATTCTATTATTCTATGACATGGAATTTAGACTACTTTTCCATAGAGTCTGCACTGAAGCTAGTATGACATCTGCTTGCCTGCTCACCAAACTCGGCGAGTTGCTTATTGTGTTCCTTATTATTAGCATTACATTTCATTGCCCAAAAAGAAGTCTTGGAGAATTCTCTGCATATATGCTACTCCATGTCACTGTTGAAGTTGTTGAATAACAACTGTTTAAATCACTCAACCCTGGTAACTGACCCCATCCTTAGTAGTTATGACTGAACTCTTTTGTTTGCCTAAACCTTTCACCAGCTTTCAGTCCATAAATGTCCACATCTCCTTTATCACCATGGAAAATTACCTTTTCTAATAACCATCAGTGTTGAACTGTGTCAAAGATCTTTTGAAAATCAAAAATATTAAGTCCCTTGGATACCCTTTATCTATGTGTTATTGACTGCTCTCACAGAACTTCAGCAGGTGATTGTGATGGCCTTTTCCCTTTACAGAAGCCATGTTGACTTCATCCCAAGAGATGCTGCTTGTTTACTGATGTGATTAAGTGTCTTACTCTGTAAGATATACTCTACTATCTAATTAGAAATTGAGTCATTTATTGGTCTGCAGTTCCCCAGATTTCTTTTAGAGCCCTTTTGTATCTGGAAGTTTCATTGGCAGTCTGGCACAGTGGCTTTTTCTATACATTTGTGAGACAACTTGGCCAGCGGTCCTGCAATTTCACATTTGAGTTCCTTCAAAATCTTGGTTGAATGCCAACCTGCCCTGGTGACATACTGATATCTGTCTATTTGGTTTAATTGAGTTTGAGTCCCTGTTCCTACAGCTGAAGAAAATGGGAACAGAGGCTCGAAATAACTTGTCTTTGTCCCTGCCACTTGGCCAAAGCACTAATGACATGTTAAAATGGTAATCTGTGGAAAGAAAATAGGTCTACTCATTCTATCTGGTTATCCACAAGCAATCTGTATTGTGCTAAAAACATTGGGTAGAGCAGTGATAGTAATCATTAAGGTAGCAGTGAGGCACCTTTTGATTTGCATATCTGCCATAGCAATGCCAACCTACTTATAAGCTTATAAAAATGAGCTAAATTAAGAATGATCAGGGAACCCCATTCACATTATTGAAGCATCATAAGAGTAAGTGCAAGAGACAGGTGGCATAAGTGCTAAACCAAGGATGGAGTGTATGTGCTGCAGGGAATCAATCTACTGCATTAATGGCTAATGGCACACTCAGTGTTTATCCATTATTTATCACATAAATGAGTATGTACTGTCTAGACTGCAGAGGTGCTTTCAGAACAGAGTGACACTGATTACTGAAAATTAAAAAATGAGAGCTGATCTTAATAAATGAGTTGAAAATTAGCAAATGGTAACAAACTCCACGTGTTATATCTGATCAACCTAATAACCCTAGGTTTGGTTTTATGAAAATTATTTGATCCATCACTAATTTTAGAGTTTAGAGAATAATGCAAAACCTGAAAAAAAAGGCAGAGGACTTAGGCCTCAATCACTTCCTGCCACTACTACATACTCTCATTTGTATGCACACTTTCATTCTGAGCTGCTTTTTGTTTTGCTTTAATATTCTGTTCATTTATTTCTTTTCCCTTTCAATTTACTGGCACATTAGTGAAAACTAAGAATATCTGCTCATACTGAGACAAGAATGATGTTACTCAAAATATATCATGTTCTAGTTGTGGCATAGAAACTACACATTATGCACTGTTTTTAATGTTTTAATGATGCCAGAACACTGGCCTTGAACAAGTAAGTTACACGAGCTCAGGCTGGATCGTGTATCATTATCAGTGGAAGCTGTATCATTATATTCAGAAGAGGAAGGGTCATGTATTCACCTGAGACCCTCGGAAAGTGTTAAAACTGGATACAAATGTAGGTGGCTATTTGAATCAGGAAACTGTTTCTAGACTAATTCTAATAAAAGTAGTATGGGGTTATTTAGGCATGCTAATTTATTCATGAAGGATAGAAAAACTATATCAAATAAGTGAAAGATGTAGTACATAAGTGTTCCCAGTATATTAAAAATATTAAAAAGATGACTTCTATATTAAAATGATTCAGTTCATAGTGACTTAGGTAACCATTTAAAATTTATACTAATGCTGAATATTAGTAGTTTGCATTCACCTGCATTACACCCTGTCCTCATCACACAACAGTAATACCCAAGAGACACATCATTACACTGCAGGTAATAAAGTTTTAACTACGCGTGTTGGCCCTGAAAGAAACTTGTGGGCTTCTTTCATCTGAATCCAACATATCTGTTCAGTTCTAAGATAAACATCAAGCTGTTGTCCCAGAATGAATCCCTTCCCAGGATAATAGACACACTTGGATATGTTTTCAGTGACAAGGTGAAAAATAGAAAATTTTCTCAGCTTCTTCAGCCTTTAATGGTCACAATAATGTTAGTTAGATGGTTGGACTTGATGATCTTGTAGGTCTTTTCCAACCTTAATGATTCTATGATTCTGTGATATTTTAAAAATTCCTCTCTCCATTCATGTCTGGAAGCACTCATAATATCATTTACTCTGATAAGAAGGATATCTCTTACATTAGGATGTCAACAACAACCAACCAACAAAACAAAACCAAAATAAAATTAAAAACCAAAGAAACAAACAAACCAAAAAAAAAAAAAAAACCAAAACAAAACCAAAACCAAAACCAAAAAACCAACAACAAAACAAAACAAAAAAAAACAAACACACACAAAAAAAACCCCAAACCAAAACCCCAAAAAAACCCCTCTCAAACCTTGGACTGCTTAGTTTCAGAAAATATAGAGAGGATAGTTTTGTGATTAATCTAAATGAGCCAAAATTAAATGGAGTTCTCCAAGGATTTAGATTTGGTTCTGAATCCCAGTGTGCCATCTGGGCTGCTCATAAAGGATAAATCTGCTAGGTCACTGGCTGCATAAATACATGCAAGACTTGAAGATGCTTGAAAATAGGTTGCATTTTTTTGCAAAATGTTTGTGAACAGCCTTTCTCCCACCCCCACTCACATGAATATTTTGGCAGAAAATTGAAGCAATGTGCATTTTCAATGATCCCTCACAATTGCCAATTACTAGACTAACTAGTCAGATTTACCAGCTAATATACTCCAAAAAGGCACCAAAAGGCTTTCAAAGGTATCCTAATTATCATATTTACAGTCTTCAAGATTACTTCCAGCAAAGACATCCTAATTTAGCCTCTTCTGGTTTATTTGATTGCACTTTATTAGCTAGTAATCATAGTGCTAAGCCTTGTAATAATGCTGCTTCGCATCTGCTTAAACTGCTGTCTCTTCATGATGCATCTGTGCAGTCTATACAATTGTGTTCCTTCTACAAGCAGAAAACAATGGCAAAGTCCATTCAGTTACTGAATCTGAGATGCAGGAGCTGTGGCAGCCAAACTTTTCCCAAGGGTATTAAATGCTAGTTTTCCTTTGCAAACACCCATTATTCGAGTGTGTCCTCTGCAGTGGTTATGTATATTGTGCAGTGGTGCTGTCATCCAGGAAAGCAGGGGTTAGGGTTAGTTCATCCACTTGTAGAGAAATTCCCACAATGTATCTGTCTCGCTATATTTTGATTTTTATTTTTGATCCATCAAGTGGGTAGTGATAATCATAATACATGTGGTAGTTGTAAGAAAGTCCAAAGTCACTTCAATGTGTTCACTTATATACCTGTGTGTTTGTGGTGATTTCTTTCTGAAGGTTGGTCTAGACCTCCTGTAAAACATATTATCATTCTATCTTCTGAAATTAATCTCCAATGATCATCAGACTATAAAAATATACAAAGCTGAACAAACAGTGGAGAAAGTTATTCATGGTTGCTTCCCTAAACCCAGTTTGCAATTCAGGTTTTTTTATCACATCAATACATGTGTTTGTTTCCCTTTTCACTCACATTTTCAGAGGTTTATTGTGAATTTTTTTTTTTCCCAAACTGATTTAGAAAGAAGGTTTTAGTTATGGAAATACAGCCACATGGCTGTATGTGAGGAAATTACAGGAATAGTTTTCTGTCTACTATGTCCACTACTACTATAGTGGCTTTGTGTGTCTAAGAACAAGATTTGAAAGGAGGCTGGAAGAGTGTAGATGAGTGAAGAAGGAAGGGATTTAATCCATCAGCATAGCCATGAACTGAACTAAAAAGAGAGAAGGCAGGGGAAAAGAAAGGATACTCAAGAGACACAAAGATACCTTGCCTGAAGACTTCTCTTTCATGTTCTACTTTTCCAGAATGTAAATCAGCTTTGGCCAAACATTTTTGGTATGTGAAGGAACAAAAAAAAAAAAAACCCCAAACATCAGTATCCAGGCAGGAAAACCATCCTATGGATCTGTCTGTAGTGCAGTATCATCACAGTACGGTAGAGACCCCCCTGCCATTGTTAGCTCAGGGAAATGTGAGCCCTCAGCTGCAGATTGTATCATAAGGAAAGATACATAGAGAAAAAGACACAGTTTCTACAAGTTGTGTAAAAGACATTTTGAGGATAAGCACCAGAATAAAAAATTAGCTAGAACAACAGCTTCCAGCTGGTGACACAGAGAGCCTGGTTACTGCTGCATTGTCTGGCAGATAGTAAAAAGCCAGAAGCGTGGAGTTCTGCTGAGAGTCCCCAAGAGGGGAGGAGTTGGCCACGATAAGCATCTCCTGCAGCGGGGGCGAGCAGATGACGACAGGCACCTCCAGGTTTGCTTGGCAGCCCAGACGCAATACAAGCTTTTACAAAGTCATCAAAGCCAAACTAGATTAAAAAAATCTGGCTATGCCACATCTTTGCGGTGGGTATTTGGTCACTATTGTCCTTGCTAGCCAGTGCTGTCTCTGCCTCAGAATGAAATGCCCTCAGGATTCTGATTTTAAGGCTATTAGATGACTATTACTGCTCTCCCCTCATCAGTTAAATCTTCCTGCAGATGAACCAGAAAATGATTCACCCATTCACAACAGAAAATACTTCACATTTACTCTATTTTCCAGTGCTGCCCATTAGAGTTAATTGTCACAGATAAGAATCTCTTGTTTGCTTCAGCAAATACTGTATTTTTTAATATTTCAGGTTTCCTCAGAAGTCCAGTATGTAACTGGATGAAGTATAATTACACATGTATAATTTTAAAATAAATGAAAAAAACCTATTTTTTCCTGAGAAGAACTTTCAGTCAGGATACCAGACAGAAAGATTTACTAGTCCAACTTTATGGATGAGGATTTGGGGTAGAGATAGGTTGCAGACAGATAATTCTACAATTTCTGACTGGTGATTTAGGGGTGGAGATTTGTTCCAATTAAATTCATAAAACACACATATCAAGTCTCCAGCATAAATTAACAATTATGTGAGACTTTCATGCAAACAGTGCTACAGGAGTGGTGCGGGGCACCTGCATCATTCCTATTCCTTTTTTCTCATCCCACCTCTAAGCCCTTTGCCCCATTCAGAGAAAGCAGCATGCTGATGTACTCAGGGGATTTAAGAAACCAGACAGCTGATTTTAACAAGACAATCCAGAGCAGAGGCAGACTTAGTGAGTTATGTATTAGTCACATATGTACCTCCATCTACACCACATTATCCCAGAATTGCTGAGGTTGTAAAGAACCTCTTGAGATCATCTAGTTAAATCCCCTTGCTCAAGCAGGGTTAGCTGCAGCAGGTTTCCCAGGTCCATGGGTAGACAGGTTTTGAATATCGCTACAGGTGTACAGTCCACAGCCACTCTGGGCAACCTGTTTCCATATTCAACCACCCTGAGAGTAAACAGTGTTTTCTTACGTTCAGATGGAATCTCATGTGTTTCAAAGGTACCTGGTAACAACTGTTATGAGAGGACTGTCTTCTATCTAAGAGATAAGACTAAGTACATGGTTACACACAGGGTTACGTTTTCTAGCTTTATAGTTATTCGTGGAAATTTTGCACATTTTTAATGAATAAGAAGCTGACTCATACTTCCCCGTGGCAAGCAGTTCTGCATTTTTACTGTTCACTTATATTCCTAAACAATACCACATGTCCAGCATCTTCCAGAATAGGTAGATGTAGTGTAAGGGGTAAGCTCTTAAAACAGGACAGCAGGTAATTTGTAACGGTGCACTGGACATACCTAAACCATTTCTCAAAGGCTACATCCCTTTGTGAGATTGCACACTACAGCAGAATAAAGTTTGCTCCTGTTTACAGAGGGGCATATCATCTGTGAGCAGGTAGAACACCTCTGGTCAGTATTGCTCTTCTGCACCTCAGAGGCCTGTTACCTGCGTTCCTTTCCAGCACCAATGCTGACCAATGTCATCAGCAGAAAGCATATGAAATTAAGATATAAAATCCTTACCATGAAAACACTTTGTTGCACACATACAATGGTATCTGATCCAAATGTGAAGAAAAGTTAACCTGCTTACACATTCCCTGCTTCACTTACACATTCAAAACTCCTGATTTGTACAATAAGGCTTTTTCATCACTTGAGGAAATGCTAATTTAACAGGGAAGATGATCACAGCAAGTTTCTGCTCATTTCTCCTTTACAGCAAGAAAGTTCATGGTCTTTCAGGACAAAGCAAAGCTTAACTTGCAGAGAGGATGAATGAATTTCCAGGTGCCCCAAACTTTGTTCCACTTATCTCCTGGTCTTCTCTGCTCCAGCTCAAATTCCAATTGTTAAACATGTATAGATATGTATAATGTAGAATACTTAGTACAAAACATGCCAGATCAGTAACTCCACTGTAATTCTGAAACCCGAACTTGAAACCATATTGGCAATAATCAGTCACCATACAAACAAGCAGCTCCAGAAATCTTATCAAACACATTGCTTTTATACCTGGTATGAGATTTTTTCATTTTTATTACCTTTTTTTCTCAATCTTTCAAGTTTTATCATTTAAATCTATATTATCTATATTATAAAAGCTTACCTTGACTTTATTAGTAATATTAACAATGGTTCCAGTTAGACCAGATAACTGTCTTTACCAAAGATTTTGAGTTAAATCCTCCTCTGCTATGTGGGGCCATTTGCTACCCAACTGAAAGTTCATCCAACTGAAGAGCTATATAATAAATATATACATATCAAATGGGAACTTTTCTAAAAACCATTCTATTAGGCACAGGCAAGATTTTTTCCAATAATTTCCTGTTGATTTTTTATTTGCCATGTTTCAATAATTTCACTTCTGTTCATTGCAAGAAAGCTTAATTTTTGCATGTCTGGTTATGTGGGAGTTATACTCCCACATATCCAAGTACACTTACCTTGGCACAGTTCATACACCCTGCCTCAAATATTAGAAATTGTAGGATCAGGTGCATCACCATGAACATATTGTGATGAGGCAGCATTACCAACTTCCTATGAGTTCAAGCATACATTATTATGCTTATTATTATTGCTTTGGAGGCAAGTGCTTTTGGCATAATTCCTTGTAAACAACTCAAGTGCATTTAAAGCAATTGCTTAAGAAAAGACACCTCACAGGTCTCAAAATATCTCTCAAAGATCATTCAGCAATATTCACAGTATCTTTGATATTCATAAAATCAATGCTGATCAGAAATTAAAACATTATTGCTTTAAAAAAGAAAGGGAAAAAACAAAACACACCAAAACTTTTAAAGTATTCTCATCTCCTAGCCTGCACAAAAAAAGATTCAAACTTGGACTCCAAGATGTTAAGCTTTATTCTGCCAAAATGCCAAGTAGCAAAACCATCATGCTACTCATATTAATAATTGGATGGGAAACCCACTTTTTTAGTTCTTCTTTCCACTCAGTTCTCTGACAGATTTCTAGGCATCTTGCTTCCCTTTCCCTCACTGTAGTAGACAGCATTTATTAATGTACCATCCCAGACACAGCAGTGATTTGGACTTTCTCTCCTTTCTAAAGCCGTTTCTCACCGTTACTGAATGACAAGTATGACCCATGACAAACTCACACTTTCACATAAACTTACAGTATGTGACTTCTGAAAATTCAGTTGAGGCTTTTCACAATTTACATACAAACAAATATTTAAACATTGGGATTTGAAAAATGACAGGCTAGCACCAAATATCATATTTTACATGTTTATGGTCTACCTTACTACAATTTATGCATTTAATCAAAACCATGAAATATAAACATTTTACAAAGTACCAAAAAGTTGCATTAATTTAGCAATGTAAAGGACAAATTAGGAAACTTCTCATCTTTACTTTGCTGAAAAAAAAATAAGACCAAATCCGAAGGAAAATAAAATCCACTGTAAACCCATTTCAACCACAGTCACAAAAGACTTTGCTGCTTGTCTCTCAATAGACAGGGTGTATAAAGTCCACAGTAGCATATAAAGGCTAATAGCAACCTACAATCTAATTAGCCCTTATTATAATACTGTCCAGATATTCAACAGATACTTCTTTAGAAAAGACACAGGCACAAAGAACTCACCCATAAAGCAGTTACGTTTCCTTTCAAAGGTCTAGAAATGTGTAATAAAGAGGAGTCTTTCACCAGGAAGAAGCTGGGCTGAGCCTGGCAAGTTAGTTAGCCAGCCTTGAGATTTCTTGACTGAAAGAAAAAAAGTGGGGAACTAGAGTGTTTATATGTTCTGCTTCATTTGGACTTTCACCTTGGCTTACAAGGCTGAGTGAAAGTTTTTCTTTGTATGAGGTTAAGATTTTCTGTGAACTTTGCTGAGATTTCTATGGAAGAGTGGAGAGTAGAACTGAAGAGTGTTCAAATGGGGCTCCAAAGAGCCTGGGCAGTTTTTCATGTTTTTAGAAGTCCTGAGGATGCTGTAACCCTGGATGATGTCTAAATACATGTGACTAAAAAGCAAGAAGAGAGGTTATCGAGTTCCTTTCATTGTTAACGTCTGTGGTGCCTTATTAGTGACACAGAGGTGACCCAAGGAGTGAGTTCCTGTACATAGGAGGAGGTGCAGTTAGAAAAGCAGGGAGAAGTCTAAGGCTTAGACAGCCCTGAACACTTCCTGTCAGAGCCTGATCACAAGACACAAGGGTGTGCATGGGTACATATCAAGTCATGCCGTAGAGCTCCGCACAGAGTAACTTGCATTTGAGAGCCTGCAAAGCACTGAGGGTACCTCTACAGTAGCAATAAAATTCAGATGGAGTGTATTTTAGACATAAATCTCCAGATCATCTGAACTGATACTGTGCTCTGGTTTATAACCTGAAGCAGTTTCAGAAAGCAGGCTGGACTCTTTCTGAATAAAACCAAAACAGAATATATACTCCAGGGGTCCACTTAATGCACTCCAGTCACTAATGGACTCAGTCCACAGGTTCAGAGAAGAGCTATTCAGAAGTGAAACCTCCTCCAATGCATACAGTATAGACATCAGGCCCTTGGCAGCAACTGCGCTGCTTTACAGATCCACCTGTATTGGGTCACACTGCTGATGTTATCAGTTTGTTTTCCCGTTGTATTGCAGGCCATTATATTTCAGTCAGAAACCTCTGACACTGAACCTTGAGGCTTCAATAAGACCAAACCCTTTTAGCCTGCAAGACTAAATTACATGCCACAAACAACAGAGAAGGGTCTGATTGCCCGGTGGGCTTGCTGGGGCTATTAAGTGATAGGCAAAATAACCTAAAAGATCCTGTGGGAAGTTCATGCTCCATGCTTCTAGAGGATTCTTTGTCCATGCCTGACATGCAATTCCTCTGCATAAACAGAGATCTTAAACTGGTAATTTCATCTAGGATAGCTGCTAGCATGTGTTCTCCTAAAAGCCCTTCATTTTTGCAGAACTTGAGCACAGTAGATACCAGATGAAGAGGTTTTGACTGTGTAATGGATAAAAGCAGGGAACACACTGCACAGTCATTGATTCTTTTTGCCTTCCAGTAGCTTAACTATGATGAAGCATTTTATTGTTCAAATATTTATTTCAGAAGACAGATGTATGGAAATGGTGTTTATTGAAGTGGTTAGCCTATTCAAACCCAGACATCACTGCTGCTGTGGGGTTTTTTCCCTTTAAAAAAGCTTTTCCAGATGGTGAAGAAATCTAATATTTACCCTGCAATCAAGGACTTTAAGACTCTTTCCTTTTCAGTGTGCAGAAATCCAATCACAAGACCCCTCAGTTGCTCCTAGTGTAAAGGATCGCTTTGATGATCAAACACCCTGCTGACAGAAATGATCATTCTTTATAATGCTGGTACTCCACTCAATGCTTTAATCCAAGGCCCACATTACAGTGGTTGTAGATATTGCAAGTGCACTTCTAGCAACTGTTTGTCCATGTGATAAACAGAAACATTGAGGACTTGACTGTGTCTCAGGAACACGTGAAAAGACCAATCATAGAATGCTTTGGGTTGGCAGGGATCTTCAAAAGTCATCTAGTATAACTCCACTGTAGTGGACAGGGACATCTTTAACTAGCACAGGTTGCTCAGATCCCTGTCCAACCTGGCCTTGTATATTTCCAGGGATGGGGCATCTACCAACTCTCTGGGCAACATGTTCCAGTGTTTGTCCACCCTCATTGTAAAAAAAAAAAAAATTATCATTTCTATCTAGTCTAAATCTACCCTCACCTTTCTTGAATAGCTGCCGTAGTCTCCCTGGAGCCTTCTCTCCTTCAGGCTGAACAACTCCAACTCTCTCAGACTTTCTTCATGGGAGAAGTGTTCCAGCCCCCTGATCATTTTCGTGACTTTCCAGCAGGTACACGTATTTCTTGTGCTGGACACACTTCTCCAGGTGGGGTGGTCCAGAAGTGCTCCACACTTCTCCAGAGTGGAGCAGAGAGGCAGAACCGCCTGTCTTAACCTACTGGCCACGTTTCTTTTGACACAGCCAAAATTACGTTTGGGCCTTCTGGGCTGCAAGCACACATTCTGGCTCATGTTGAGCTTTTAATCCACCAGTACCCCCAGGTCCTTCTCTGCGGGGCTGCTCTCAATCCCTTCATCCCCCAGACTGTGCTGATACCAGGGGTTGCCCCGACCCAGGTGCAGGGTCTTGCATTTGGCTTTGTTGAACCTCGTGAGATTCACACCGGCCCACTTCTCGCAGTTTTTCCGGGTCCCTATGGATGGCATCCCCTCCTCCAGGCGTGTCAAACGCACCGCTCAGCTCGGTGTCATTCGAAAACTCGCTGAGGGCGCGCTCGATCCCACTGTCTGTATCAGCGCTTTCCCCGGCGAGACAGCTTCACGGCCAGCGTACGGTAACGGTGGAGCAGCAGGGGCGGCAGCAGCAGCAGAGCACGCTGCCTACGGCCGGAGGCCGCGTCTGGCCCGGTGTTCTCCAGGGCTCCCGCCGTTTGTGCTGCTGCCGCGCTCGGCCCGGCCCGGCTCGGCTACACCTGCTCCCACGGCGGCCGCGCGCCCGTAGCCCATTGGCTCCGGCCAGGTCAGCTGGTAGCGCGCGGGTCGCCCACCCCGCGCCGCGGCAACTGCGGCCGGGCCTTGCGCCCTGTCGACCCCCGGTGCGCCGGACGCAGTTGCTACGGAGGCGTCTCTACGCGACAGCGTTTTGCGACACACCGATTAAAAACCGTACTTGCTGCTGCACTGTATTTTTATTATTATTATTATTTTATTTATTTATCTTTTGATTGAAAATGCGGGTAACCAGGTTCTTGCAAGTAACTTACTGCCCGTGCTCCCACTGGTGCATACTCTCCCGGGGGCAGCGCGCCGGTGCGACCCGGGCTCCGCACCTGCCAGGCCCCGGTCATCCACCACCGCCGGAGCTGCGCAGCGGGGCCGGCCCAGGCGGCGGGCGCTGGGAGGGAGCGGGCATGCCCCTCCACTCCCTCCGGAACGACCTCTAGCCGCCCAGCCCGGCCCTGCCGCTGAGCTGCGGGTCGGAGGCCCGCCGGCCAGCCTGCTGAAAGCAGCGTTGGTAATACGCCGCCAAGCACCCCTTCAACCCCGCCTGCCCCGCACAGCTGCACAGCGTGGCCCTTCCGCTCCGCTCCGCCCCAGCCGGGACTGAGCGCGGCGCGGGGGCGCTCTGAGTCCCTCCCGCCCGGGAGCGCGCACACAGGCGCACACGCACACACACACACACATACACACACACAAATACACACCCCACACACACAGGCTCACACACGCGGAAGTGCACCCCGAGCTGGCTCGCAGCCCGTAGCCGCCGCCGCCGAGGCCGCCCCGGCGTAGCGTGCAACATGGCGCTGGTGCCCTGCCAGGTGCTGCGCGCCGCCATCCTACTGTCCTATTGCTCCATCCTGTGCAATTACAAGGCCATTGACATGCCCGCGCATCAGACCTATGGAGGCAGCTGGAAATTTCTGACCTTCATAGACCTGGTAAGTAAGTGCCCCCGGTGCCCGTGGCCCTGCCCCCTCATTCAGGCTGCCGGTTGAACGGCCGCGGCCCCGCGCGGGAGCCCCCGGAGGCGGCGGCGGCCCTGCTCGACGGCAGCGCCATGAGTTGACCTTAAAGCGGGGACGGCGACACGTTGTGACTCCAGGGCCGGTCGTGAGAGGAGCCAGCCGGACAGCCCGGCAGCGGAGCTGGGTGGTTTGAACGGAGAAAGACACGGACAAAGCCGAGCGGCTGCTGCGTGTAAGCGGCCGTGGGGAAGGTGCGCCTGACGCCCCGTCGCCGCAGTGCTCATGCTGTGTTTCGCCTTTTTTAATGGCTGACAGTAAACACCAGAACCTGCTGGTCCCAGCATTTGGCTCCCGTGTGCTGTCAAAATAGAAAACGTCTTGCTGCCTGTGGCCCATCCGAGGAATCCATCCCCAAAACGTGCAAGTGTGCGAGTGACACAAAAAACGTTGGGAAACACAACTTGCTGGTCTAGTTAGTTTTGGTTACAAATCCATAAACGAGCCTACAAAACAAAACAGTGTTTCATTTCACTTTTCTCCATAAGAATGCAGTTGTGGAACAGTCACAAACATTCTGGCTTGCTGGTAAACAGGGTGCTGGCCAGGTGCTATTTCTGTCCTGAGCTTCCCAGCCTTGCAGCCACCACAGCAGTGCTCCCCTAGTGCAGGTGGGAGGAGAGGGGGCTGGAGGAAGAGAGAAGATGGGAGGAGAAACTTGTTCTCTGGTTCAGAAATATGATAATAAACTTGCACCTAATACCTAGGTCAAGATATTTTTTTTTCTTTGTTCAGTGTAAAAAAATAAATTTTGCAGTTCCTACTGATTTACAGAAATGTAAAATGCAAGTATTTCAGTGCTTCCCAGTGCTAAAACCTTGCTCAGAACCTCACTGATGATTCACAAGTATTGCTACTATTGCCTACACACTTCACGTCCATTCAGTAGGTTGAGCGTGTGTGAAGACCAAACTCAAAACACTGTTAACCTGGCAGGTCAAGCATGCAAATTTCTGTATCAGGATTAAGCTAAAGTTCACTGAAGTCCATATTTTATTCGGAGAGTAGAAGCACCTACCATAGTTTGCAATTAGGTGGAATAATTTTTGTGTTGGGTGCCTGAAATCTGTAGGATCTCTGAGGATTCACAGCCATAACTAGTGCTTTTACCATGACTGTAAAAGGACATCTTAAAGTCTGATGTTTTTCTGGAAGGCAAACTAATTTTTTTTTTATTTTTTTTTTTTTTTTTTTTTTTTTTTTTTTACTTTTGGGCAGCTGAACAGTACTGTCAGTAATATTAATTGATAGAAGTTAGTGTCAGGTCACAGAAAATAAGAGGGGAGCTGTTGACTTTAGTGGCAGTTGAATTGGAAGAGAACCAACTAAAGCTAAAAGTCAGTGATCTTCTCTTTGAGTCTCCTTCACCTTTTTATCTGTTCTCCAAGCCCTGACAGTTGCTTGAGGATTAAGTGAACTAAGGCTGTCATACACTGAAAATAACATTTGACAGTATATGATATCAATTATTTCCCCAAAATTGCAGCCTTCTGTCTGTGACAAGTTCATGTGGGCTTTCCCATCAAAGCATGCGTATAGTTCAGGCTACTTCTGCCGTGGCCCAGAAGGTCAATGTAAATATTTAGTGCTTTCTAAAATGTCTAGAACAGTTACCAACTGAAGCTAGTCATTTCTGTCCTTTCCTAGTACTTTTCATGTGTTTCTTATAGTTAGTGGGATAGCTGAGAAAAGGTTAGCAACTCATTACAGTTTTCAATCATTGCAAATAACACAGAATTCAAAGACTTGAATGGCTTTCTTCTCAGTGCATTAGCCAATGCATTGACCTCTCTACTTGTTGACAATATTTACGTGTGTCCAAATGGCCCTGGTAGCATCTTATCTAAGAAAATCTATCTTTCTTTCTCCTGGAACAACTGGGAGACTTGAAGAAATAAAAACTTAGAATCCCGATGAGGAGACCTGGAGGTGTGGCTAATGAATTTAGGAACATTTCCATTTTACTGAAGGTTGCCTTAAGTCTTGAAAAAGCTCTTTGGTAAGTTTCTTCAACCATGTGCAGTGTTCCTGTGTCAGTCACATTCAAAGGCTGTCTAGACAAAATATCATCAATGCCAGAGTCTTGGCAGACGTGTGTACTTGCTACAGATTGTACCTCCACAAGCAGAGATTTCATCTTTGACATCACAGAAGCAAGTGGAAGTTCTTTCTGTTTCCAAAAACTGTTACCAGATTTTTAATAAAAGTGACTTTATGACTTGAATCTGAAAAAAAGAATTGAATTGAAATCTGGGAAAAAAAAAAAATCTATTTTTTTCATCTGCCCATTTGTAAAGAGACATTCCTTTCCAGTCTCAACATCAATAAATGTCACAGAGATTTAGGTAGCTGGCTTTGCAGAGGTGCTGTGTGAAATGATTTACAGCTATTTGCAGATAATACAATTTTGAAACAAATTGAGAAAAACTAGTGTCTTGGACTCTAAAACACAAGACACTGTGAAGTATTCTAAATATATGTGTTAATCTGAATAGTAAACATGCAGAAACTGTTTACAGAAGTTGAGCATTATGAGGAAGACGTTTAATACAAGGCTAAAGACTGCAGTGTCCCTGTCCATCCATAACATTTTGGATGTTCATACCTAAATAAGATTTTCTTGGATGCCAGTATTCATGCTTAATCTCTCCTTTCCTTGAATTAAGGAAGAAGACAAGCGCATCTGATGAATTCTTTTAACTGCTGTCATTCTGATGACAGACACATATTTTCCAGTTGCAAATGTGGTAGCAACATTCCCCAAAACACTCATGTCAATGGTATATTTTTCTGGCCTATGAAGCAGTGTACTGGCAATGTGTTTTGCCATTACACTGGTGGTGCTCTGCCCTGTTGTTACTAACAATCACTTCTCCAGACTTCCTTCCTGATACGTAGAGGGGGTAGATATTAATTCCTCTTATTCAAAAGATGGTAAAGATTTCTGCCTATACCTGTGGCTTCCAGAACACTTCAGAAAAGAAAGCGGTATCCTTTTTGTCATTATAGAGTGGGAAGTTGAGGTATGAAGAAGTAAAGAGTTGCTGTCAAGATCAGACAGTGGGCCCAGCTGATGAAATCATTAAACTGAACATTCAGGCTAGTTCAAAATTAAAACATCTTGCTTTCATTTGGCCTCACAATACAAACCAAGCCCCAAAGTTTGTTCCTGTGAAAATGGCAAAGAACTGGATTCAGATGGGATATTTCCAAGAGAGGCATATTACTGCCTGTGTTAGACTTCACCATCCTTTGCTTTTGTAGTGGACTGCTGCAGGACTGCACTGTCCCAAATCACAACGCGTGGAGGCTCATTGTTCACCCTCATAGTGGGAGGAAAAGTTAGAGTGAAAAGAATGCCAATACAAAATGGTTCTTTGCAACAAGATTGTCAGGTATGTACGTCTCTGTGAAATTTTCCCTACTTGTACCACTCTTTGTTAGTTCTGTAAGTACTTGAAATAGCTAAGTTAAATATAATAGCACTAGAATTAAAGATACCTAGGTCATCCTGCATACTCTGCAGTCACACACTTGCCTTTATCAACGTGCATTTGTTGAGAAATCAATTGCACCAACATGTTTAGTGTGTCAGGGTCCTTGCTGTTGCAAGAGTTGAGTTTGTTCTTCAGTCTTACAACTATTGTGAGAGGAGGCCAAATTAAATAGAATCTGTATTCTGGAATAACGTGGATCCTATGGGTGCCCAAAGAAAGGAATTTCTACTTTTTCTGTTTGTCTGTGTGACAATTAGCAGAAAAGTAGCTGAAAGTATGTGTTTGCTTTATAAGCGGTATGCTGGTCTAATAGCTTCTAGTTTTCATCGTGCGGTTTTTGTGAAAACCTTGTTCCTCAGAGAAGCTAGAGTAAACCAAGGTACTATTGCACATACATAGGCAAGCATTAACAAAATACTGGGTTTTTTTTTTAAGTGTAAGGTCTTCATGATAGGCTGAACAAGGTAGTTACTGAGACAAAACACTAGGTTTTTGGAAGCAGTCTCAAGTGTTATTTTCTATGATTATAATTAGTGGTCCTGTTTTGAATAACAAAATGTTAATGTGGGCATTCATACAACTTCATTCAGGGCAGGCAAAGTTAGAGAGGAATTGATTTTGCTCATACATAAATCTTCCTGGCCTTACACATTTATTATTCTCTTGAAAGAAATATCAAGGATGTCTGTATTTGAACTTTTATACCTTGTCTGGCAGATTCGGTTCTGCAACAAACAGGTATAAGTGCTGCTCTCAGCACACTTTTTGCTAGTAGATGTTGTATTTGTTTTGCAGAAAATGCATTTAGATTTAGTTTGATTACATTTTAAATGTCATCAGAACTTAGTTCGTTTCTTGTCTTTAGAAAATTTCGGAAGGGCATGTTGACAATAGAACTAGAAGCTAGAGTTGGTAAATTTGTCATTTAATTACTTAGTGTATTTAGTTATTAAATTACACAAGATACAGTTACTACACAACAAAGATAGATAGCTCTATGGAATATAACTATGAATGTTTTACAGGATTTCCTTTAGTAAAATGAATTTGACCTTCTGCTTCCCTCTTTCATCATCTGTAAGTTACCCTGATACTCAAGTGTTTTATGGCTTTTGGGTGAAAAGATTACAGAAGTGTAAAATATTGTGCATTGTTCCCAGAGGTAATTCACACCATGCCAAAATATCTTGTGTTCTTACTACAACAGTGAATGCAGTCAGTGGGGTGTTTATCAGTTTACAGAGAAAGAAAGGGAATGCTTTTTGATGAATAACAAGGTGAGGTTTCTTAATGGTGCTTAATGTGTTTGAGAGAAAAGGCAACAATATACGAAAGAGAGCCTTTTAATAAGTGTGTGTTTTAGAGCTTTCTTTTTCCCTCACAGGCTGTAAACATGTCAGAGAAAGAGTTATGTATAGTGCTGTCAATGCAGTAATAAAAATGTAATATCTCCAATTCTTATTCATAGACCCGTATTTTCCATTTGTTTTTGGTAGTGCTATTACAAATTGAGTGGAATTTGAGCACTACTTTGAAGAGTTCCATTTTCACATTGCATTAGGATGTCTTTATTTTACAATTGGACTTAAATATGTTGAGCATTAATTTGGGAATTCTTAGGAAAGTTACGGCTCTCTTGAAATATTTGTGTTGGCAGTAGGGTTGGCAGGGGAAAGGAGGAGAGTGGAAGAGAGGACAAATTGAGACCACTTACTATGATGATAGAATTAACTAATATCAGTAATATTATTTTATAACTTGGAGTATGTGATAGGTAATAGTGCTGTGTTTTAAACCAGTGCAAAGTCTGTAGAGTTTTTTCAGAACAGTTTTGAATGATCACATCTTCAAGAAGTTGGTTTAATAGTCTTTCTGTTCCCCTTTGGAAAAAAAAAAAAAAGCTGTTTATGTTATATTACCGTTCATTGATTTTCTTTACAATGTTATTGTGGTGGTAAGGAGAGCTCAGATAATCTTACATGCATCCATATGGCAAAATTGCAAAATACTTAACTAGTCTAAACAAGGACAACATATCTAGTATTCTATGTTAGTTTTTTATGCGAAAGTCAGTTGGGGCTCTTAATCAATGTATTTTTTTTCCTTATATTTATGTTACCTTAATGAGGCCATATACTCTTATACAAGAAATAAATTCTGAGATCAGCATTCTTAACTTGTAGTAAAGATCTATATAATCCATCAAAGAATATTCTTAACTAATGTAGAAAATGGCAAATGGAGTGTTTAAAATCAATAATATTTTAAATAAAAATGAAATTCTGCTTGAAAACCTCTGCAGCTACATCAGCCTGAGGATGTACAAAGACTTGTAGGGTAGAAGTCCATGTTTTGTCCTTAGTCTAAAAAAAAAAAAAAAATTCCTTTAATTTGAATTAGTTCAAGCAAAACAACTGAAGAGGCTCAATCTAGACCTTTACAAATGATTTCAATTTTACCCTGTTAGGAACTGATTGGCTCAGCTTTGGTTTTGGGCAGCGCTGTGTGTATTTGCATGTTTTTTTCAACATTGTCTTTTGTGTACCTGAGGGTAAATTCAATTTTTTTTTCTCTTTTTGCATATATTTTATCAGGTGTCTTGAAGCCTTGTGGTGCTGGCAGCACATAAGTAACAAATCATTATTTATTATTATTGCTAGTATTATTAGAATTCAGTAGGAGTGGGAGTTCCACATGCAGAGCATAGGTGGCATATGTTCCTAAATGTGTTTGATCAGATGCAAAAGGAAGAAAAAGAAACTTCTGCCTTTAAGTGCTGCTATATGAATTGATAAAATGCGTAAATGCAAAAGGGATATTTTCTCTGTGAGATACTTGACAAGCCTGTAACTGAAGTAGTGGAAGCATTTCATACAGCTAATGTTCAGGCTAGTATCTCTCTGAGACAGTGCAACAGGACCCTTCACCTTAGAGAAGATGCAAGTTGTTTATGGGCAGTTCTTGCACAGGTTCAGCTCTTCAAAGGATGCAAGTAGAGAAGGTGGGAGAGAAAAGGGAGATCCATTATATGACAGCACTTAGTACCTGGGGTGTGAAGGTGAGAGAGGGCACCATGCTGATCAGCCTTGGGATGTGACAAACCCCTATTTAGATAGTTGACTGCTGTGTATGAAGAGGAAGGGAGGGAAAACAAGGGATGAAGATACAAAGTGGCTGGTGTTTGTCAGCTAAACCAGCATGTGTTAGCTCCCTCAGATTTCCTTCCCTTCCTTGTCCTCTTCCTCATTTCTTCTTCCCACACACCCACACAGCCTCCCCACACACAACCTGCACACACTGGTGGCATGTCACCACTTCCCTGTGCATAACTTTTCTGGCTTAGCACACTTCTTCTCAGCGGAGGGTGCTTGCAAAACTTTATCCTTAGAAGCCATATGCACTGACAGATGCAGAGGTCCCCATTTGCTGTTCACTTAATCTTACAAACAAATCGAAACTCCATGCTGTGAAAACTGTCTTGACCTAAGTTTACTTGCTATAGTGGTGTTCCAGGAATTGCCTATTTGTGCATGCATTAAACATAATTATCTGCATTCCTGTAGATCCCAGGAAGTGAGTCCTAAGAGCAAGTGAGTCACAAAGGAAACCTCTACTGTGTGGACCTGCTGCACAACACTGTGCTTTTAAACTGGACATTCAGGAGGCTGAAAGGGATTTGAGGTCTTTGGTGGTGGATATGCATCCTCGTGTGCATGTTTTACTTAGTAGTTACTTATACTGGCATAGTTTGAGGATAAACTGTTCATAAAAGCTAGTCTGGTCTATAGTCTCTCCATCCACTGTGCACATCTAAGAGTAGATGAGTCTGCTACTACTGAAATTGGTTTAGGTGACTGATTAATGAACCATGGATAGAAGATTACAGTGGTTTGAGGTACCAGATGCTAGGTTCTTGAGTGTCAAAGAACTCTAGCTAAAAAGAGAGACCACACAGCTTTTGGGTCAGCTGTCTCCTGACCTACCATGGCTAGAAATGGACGTTTCTATATTTATTAAGAAGCTAATGATGTTTCTAACATATGATTATAGAAGATTAGTGTTCACGTCTCCTTGACTCCATGCCAATATAATTTCATAAGTGAAACACCTCTGAATTTCCAGAGATTATATTCTATGCTATAAAGTCATATGGCATTTCAGGCTAAGTTTTATCTTCTTTTTCTCATGGTTTGGGCAGAAGCTGATAAAATCACATTGCTGAATTATTTCAAAGCTGTTTTGTTCCCCATTCCTTATAAGACTGAGTTAAAATGATGAGATATATTTTATGAAGATGTATTTTAGAAAAGGGTGGAGGGACCTCTTGTTACTTTGGGGATTTGTGTCAGTGGGATCTGAACTTAATTTTAAAATTCCGCCTACAACATCTAAGCAAAACATGAATGTCTTTGAGGGTGTGCAAGGGATGATTCTGTTCATCCACTGCTGGCTTTGTGAATGAAAGTGCTCCCACTTTGCCCTGATCCATTTGCACCACTTATCATCGAGTCAGACTCCTCAGTCACAGCTTGCTGTTAGCTACCACTCCATTTTCTGCTCTTTTTTCCTTACAGGAATCCGCCTGTGCAATATCTCTTTCCTCATTCCTTCTAATCTGTTCTTACCTGGCATAGTATCCTTGATTTTTCAGCTCTGTATCCTAGTTCCAGTTGCACACCAAGTCGTAGAATCATAGACCTATAGAATAGTTTCGTCTGGAAGAGACCTTCAAGATCATCACGTCCAACCTTATTCCTAGCCCTATCAAAACCACTAAACCATGTCCCTAAGCACAACATCTACTGGGCTTTTAAACACCTCCAAAGATGGTGACTCCACCACCTCCCTGGGCAGGCTATTCCAATGCTTGACAACCCTTTCAGTAAAGAAATTCTTCTGAATGTTCAGCCTGAACCTCCCCTGGTTCAACTACAGGCCATTTCCTCTTGTTCACTCTTCCAGCAGCCTGTGTTTTTGTATCTAGTTCTGCTTTTCTTATCCCCACAGTACTCCTTATGCTCTTCTCATTGTTGACACACATACTGTCTTTTCTCCCAGTGCATTCACTGCCTTAAGTTGTCTTCTCTGCCCCTCACCCTGTCCTTCCCAAATACCAGACCTACACAGTGTCATTCTCTCATCTTTTTCAAACACCTTGTGTAGACCTAAACTGATGAAGATTCAGTCACTTTCCATCAGAAAAGCCTTGATTTTGGTGTGTTGATAGCCCTAAAGAAACCATGTTTGCAATTGGTTTGTTATGTAAGACTCTTTGCTTTGAACAAATTTTTAACCATCCTGGTTACAGGAAAAATCTCCCATAAGTGTTAAGGATAATGCATCAGGATCCTAATGTTTATTATGGTGTTAAAATCTTGTCTGACACTCATTTTTTTTATGATAAATTTTGCAATTCAGAATCAGGTCCTTGATAAAAATTGATGTTTAAGTTGAAGATCAAAATAATGTATGGAATCAGCAATCATTTATTCATTTTCCATCTTGTAGGTTTTTGTCATTTATATACTTTGAGATGTTGAAATTATTTTAATTACATTTTATATTTCCTAATAAGGAGACTTCTCTCATAATAATCATTGTGAGATTTGAAGTCTACTGCATGAGATGAACAAAAATTTTTTTAAACATTGCTTAACTTGTTGGCTATTACTGTGATTAATAGAAAAAGCTTGCTTGCTTTTTCTTCATGTGAACATAAGTACTTATTCCTTGTTTCTGTGGGTGGGTTGGAAGTGCATGCAGACACACCTTGTTGCAATTTAAAAGTAGGGAAGAGAGAAATTTTCATTTCACAGGAATCACATGAATTCTTGTTAGGGATTGCTTTATAAGATACAAGCCTGCCATGGCTCCATGCCCTCACGTCCAACAAGTAGCAAGGCTGAACATTTGCCTAGTACATACTTACAAAACAGAAGTGTAAAATCTGGTTGCTAAAATGTAAGTCAATGCATGTAAATTTCTGACTGGACTAGGTGGTTTAGATTCAAGAATGTGTTTTAAGATATATCAGCCAAATAGTGATTTCTGGAACAAGGACTGCTCACCATATGACCCATTTAGGGACTGCAGCCTGCCTGGTTAGCCTTCCTGTGCCCAGCACAGGCATGGGCTGCAGTCTTAATGCAGTGCTCTGGTGGGATCACTTTGGTCTCAATGCCACTTTTTGCAGGGAGTCCAGCCCTACCATGGGGTTTAATCTGTGTGGCTTGTCGTTGGAACCAGAGCGCACAACTATAACCAGAGCACAACAACATAAAATGTCACATAAGGTCTGTGGATCTTGAAAAGCTCTTGGTATACAGAGGTATTTGGGCATTATTTCTGGAAGCTAACAGGAAGGTATTCTCTCTGTATTATCCACATTTGTTCTGCTTAGTTTGCACAGTTGAGGTCAGACTTCTAGTTCTGGGTGATACCCAGCATCCGTACCATAGTACAGGCCAGTTAGAAGAGTTTTCAGCACCTTGCAAAACAAGACCCTAAAGTACTGAATGGGTTTGTGGTTTGTTTTGGTTTTGGTTTTGTGGTGGTTGTGGTTTGTTTTGGTTTTGTTGTTGTTTGTTTGTGGGTTTGTTTGGGTTTTTTGTTTGTTTGTTTTGTTGTTGGGTTTCTTTTGTGTGTTGGGGTTTGGGG
>JANHGN010009835.1:0-12179 GCA_024605025.1 Megaceryle maxima
CCAAGCCCCCCGTGGAGCTGTGGTGCTGAGGGCCATGGGTCAGTGGTGCCCTGGCAGTGCTGGGGGAACGCTTGGACCTGGCGACCTTAAAGGGTCTTTTCCAACCAGCTCGATTCTGGCTCTACGATCTCAGGCACATTCCCGCACACTCGCGTTTTAAGGAAGGCCAGGTTGCTGCAGGCAGGTTCCCGTGGAGCTGTAGCTCAGCTGCAGCTGCTGCGCAGCTCTGCCGGTCATTTCCCAGTCACCAAGACCCGCAGCGGAGCCCGAAGGGGGATCCCGGACGGAACCACCGCCTGCAACCAGCGATTTCCCCCCTCCCTCACCCGTCTCCGCCGCCGCCGCGAGACGGCGCCTCCCGCCCCCTCCTGCCACCGTAACCAATCAGCGGCCAGAGGCGGGGCGAAGGGGGCGGTGCCAGCCAGGCGCGGGAAGCTATCCACCGGTCGATGCTCCGCCCTTCGATGTCTTCCGGCTCGGCCACCCTTATCCCCACCTGCACAGCGCTCCCATTGGCTGGGCCGGCCGCATCCCGGTCCCGCGCGCTTCCAGTCCCGCCCGCCGCCATCTTAGCCCGGGAAGACGCTACGGGCCAGCGGCGGCTGGGAGCGGGGCTGGTCGCACGGGGCTGCCCGGTTCCTCTACCTCCTCAGCACAGGATACTCGGCATCATGAGCGCTTCCGCCGCCGGCTTCAGCCTGCAGCCCCTACTGGAGACCCTGCAGGACCCAGCCGCCCCGCCAGGGGAGTTGACCGACGCTCACCTCACCATCATCAAGTGAGCGAGCGCCGGCTGCGGCCTCCTCCTCCGTGAGGGGAGCAGCGTGAGGGGAGAGGGCAGGCCCGTGTTGCCTGAGGGGACTGCGGCCGCCTTCTGCCAGCGCGCAGGGATGGGGGGGAAGACGGGGGACGACGACACGGACACGCATTGCGTGCAGGCCCAGCCCGGCGGGCAGGGGAGGGAGGCTTCTGCTCGGCCTGGAATTCGGGGAGCTGGGGGGCCTGGGGTTGCCTAGCTCTGGGCTCGAGGTCGCGGGAAGCGTGCCGGCCTGGAGGGGAGGGGGCGGAGGACGGCTTTCAGGTGCTTGCTCATCTGAGGGCCTCTCCTTTTATATTTATTTACTGAGGAAGCTTCAGAGGTGTGTGAAGGAACGTTGGGAAACGGTATCTATTTTCCAGCTGGAAAAAGACTTGCATTTCAGCTTTACGGTTGGAAAGGTTGGGTGTGCTGTGCTTGTCGGGTTTGGAAAGATTGTGTATTCTCTTGACTGCATTTCTTTCTAGAAGGTCCCTTTTAACCATGAGGTTCTGCTTTTACCTGGATGTCTCCAATGTGTTAACTTGTGCAAAGGCACTATCTCTTTTCCATCAGCATCTCCCCTGAGTTCCTGTCTTTTAGTTCTGTAGTAACTGAACAGTTAGAGCTGAACAGTTGCTCAGTTCTACACGACTTTTGAAGCTGTAACTGCCTAGAGATACTGATCACAGTGTGAGACTTTACAGGTTTCTACTAATAACTGACAAAAAAAAAAGCCCAACAACACCCTAACTTAAAGAGATAGCATTCAACAACAGATTTCTTAGGTTGTTCTGGATGGTTGTGTGTGTTATGGTGGGTTGGTTTTTTGCTCTGTGAAATTGAGGGGTAATGTTTATAGGCTTTTCTGTATGGAAGTTCTTCAGGTATGTGCAAAGTCATCACTGCTAGTTGTCAAACCAGAATTCTTGGGGGACCCTGCATTCCAGAACTTCTTTTGAGGAATGTGCTTTTTAAGCTTATGTGTTTTTGCTGACAGTTGATCTCATTTTCAGCATGTCATTTAAAGTTGGGGTATTAACTTTGAATGTTTGTATAAAAGCTGACCTCCAAAAATACAAAAGAAAACCCTTAATGTGTCTTTTTAATGCTCTTTCAACACAAAATGAGTTAAAAGTAACTTCATTTTTTCCAATATCCTAGGACATGTGTACCTTATAACACAAGATTTTACTGCTGTATCATACTAACTGCACTATGACTGGTATTTTTGCTCTTTAACTTATTCAGGCTTGTATTTTAGCTTAGGAAGGAAATGATTCTATATTAGCCAGTGAATTGTGTAATAGAAATGTAAAGTTATGTCAATTATAACGCGTTTAACCAGTTAATTTTGCTTGCTTTTCCCTCCTGCTCCTTCAAGTCGCTTGACTGGTGAGGAAGGCAAAGAATTCACTGAAAATGTCAGAAAACACTTTCCTCAGCTATGCAAAGTGTTTAAGGTATGTCTTTTTCCACTCAATTTTTGATGCTTCAGAGAGCAAAGAGATGTTTAGGTGGTCAAAGTCAGCAGTCACTGTAAGACTTTGAGGTCAGTTAATAATAATTCAAGCCAGTGGCACAGCAGTAAGGGTTTGTTGGCAAAATATATCTCCCATGTTAATAGAAATTGCTACAGAAACAATAAATAGAGGGTCAACAATAACATACAGAGTCTTGGATGTGTTAGGCACTAAAAGCTGCTTTCCCCAGAGATATAGTGTGTTCTGTCTGGTTTTAGAAACACTTTGGGTTTTGGAAAATGCAGTAAACATCAGAATTTTTTTTTTGCAGATTAATGTAAAGACTGTTCTTGGCCATATGTGCGTCTTGTTTTGGGGGTTTTGTTTGTTTGTGGTGGTGGTGTTTGTTGTGGTTTTTTTTGGTGTTTGGGTTTTTTTATTTTTCTTTCCCTTTCTGTTTTAGATCTTCAAAAATAATGGGAGGATCAAGTGATAGCACTTAAGTGAAAAAGTAAACAACTTGGGATGTTTAGAACTTCAGTAAAGATTTCTAAATTACAGAGAGCAAAAATGTCTTCAGAACCTCAAATTGTTGTGTTGATTTGGAGTATATACAATCGGGAAGGATCTCCTATCTGGGTGCATTTTTCATCCAGCATTTTGCTTTTGACAGCTCTCTCTTCATCAAGTAGAGGTGTTGATATTAAGACAATATTTCACAGCTACTTATTTATGTGCTTTTGATTTTGGTTTTTTTTTTTTTTTTTTTTTTCAGGCACACATTTCTAGTCAAAACCCAGAGCTAAGTAATGCAGCATTACAGGCATTAGGATTCTGTGTTTTTAATTCAAATATTACGTCAGAATTATCAGGTAAGCAAACAAACTTCAGTATGGATGCTGGTAATCTCTCTGTGTGTCTATATATAAGCTCTTTGTCTACATCTTCATTACTATATATTTTAATTTTACCAAAGTTTCCATCTCCCAAGTGGTGCAGTGGTTTTGTCTCTAGTATGAGCATGGCAATCAGTTCACTAACTCCATCTTGTACCAAAAAATTGTCTTTTTTTTTTTTTTTTTTTCCCATGTTATGCTGATAGTGTTTTACTAACTTGTGGTTTCACTAAATGCTTTGGTAGCAGTTAGTGCTGTCATTAGTTCTGTGGAATTAGTAATCAAAAAAGAGATATCCAGATGGAAAAAGAACAGAAAGTGCTTTTTTGTTTGTAGAATTTGGGTATGTGTAGTAGTGATTTTCAGCCTCTACCTGGTGATTCCTGGTTGTTACATTAAATCAGAGAATCATAGAATGGTTTGGGTTGGAAGGGACCTTTTAAAGGTCATTTAATCCAACCCTAAATATTGAAATATTTGCCATGAATTTAAAGGAAACCAGAATCTTATGGCCTACATTCCTAGCAGGTGTTAAGTCCCTTTAACAAAAGGGTTTGCTACTGAGATCTCAGGGCTGTGCATCAAGGTACAAACACTGGATTTTGTTACTAGCACTACTCCTCAGGAGGTACCTGTTACGCTTCCCGGGGATCAGGCCTAAACAGCCGCAAAAATGTGATCAGAAGCTGCTCAGTTTCTGCGAGGTTGGGTGTTGGTGGAGGCACCAAATGTCACCCTACGTTAGCACACAAGGAGATGTGTTCAGATTCGGCTGCTGCGTGGTGCCTTGATGGTGCCAGAGTCTATAGTGGCCCTTCAAATGGTAATAACCAAGAGTGTGATGTCAATGATTCTTTCTTTTTCTTCTGGGAAGTGTTAAATAGTCTTGACCTTATGTTCTGGAATGATCTTTATTAGAGAGAAACTTGACCTTGGGCAAGACTGAAAAAATTCACGCGTGGATGTAGAGGGACCATTTTTTCATGTGATTTTGCCATTCTGTTGGTTGAAATTGGCTATTTTTTTTATGCAATTCTTCAGTGTGTCCTGCTTTCTAGTATGCAAAATTTAGCCCAATTTCATCTGTCAATGAGGCATCTATGTTGTCCCTTTCCTTTCTCCCATATTTCTTTTTTTGAACCAGTTGATCAAGTCAGTTTTATCAGAGAATGTCAGGTTCAGAAATCAAGTCCTGAAAACAGTGGATTCTCTTGTAGACCCTGAAATGAATTTATGTGAGTCTAGCACAGTAACTGACCAAAGTGCTGCTAAATTCACTTGAAATCAAACAAGTTTTGAATCATTAAAAATTTAATCTTTAGCTGTCGTGGTTTTAGGTAAACTTGTCTTCTAGTTTTATGGTTTCTTATAAAAGTAATACAGATGTACCACATTAGGAGTATCTCTGTATTAATGCTGTTTGTGCTTTTTATTTTGTTAGTTTATTTTGAAAGGAATTGCCAAACAATTGCCAGAAAGTAACATTTAAGACCTTAAATTGTGTCCGTCGGGATTTCTAGTTGAATGGATCTTTAGTAATGTTAATGGAGCAAAATGACCTAAAACTTGCTAAGAAGCTGATTAGAATTGTGTAAACAGAATTCAAGTACTGTTGTGTTCTGCCTTCAGCAACCGAAATGCAGGAGTTGCTTTCAGCGGTGAATAGCGTCGCTGTGAAAAATTCAGACAAAAACACTCGCACTCGGGCACTTTGGGTCATCTCTAAGCAGACGTTTCCTCCTGAAATTGTTAAAAAGGAGGTAAGTTTATTAGTCTTTGAGTTATTTTTCTTGTGGCCTGATTTCCTAGGGAGGTGAGGGTTGTGCAGTCTCTTGATTGCTCTCCACTCAGTAGCTTTGGAATCCGAAGGTGGTTGTCCATCAGATTTGACAGGCAAATATAGGGCCTTACTTGGGAAAAATTTCAAGACAGCTACAGAGGGAAAAGAGCTAAAAAGCTACTGCTGCGTTTAAGGGAGAAGCTGCAATGGGAGCAGTTCTGTGAAGCAGCACAGGGGAGAAATGCCAATACTCCAGTTTGGGCAGACTTCTGACCTTCAGACTAGACTGAGCAGAGTCTAGACACGGGCCACAGACCTGGGAAACAATGTCATAATTCCATAATTCCTTATGGAAACATTTATATTTACGTGCTGACTGATGTTCTTCTCTTATTTCCTCAGGTGTCCAGTATTATTTCTACCCTAGAAACCATACTTACTAAAGGAGAGGTACAGTCCATGGTGATTGAATATGAAGCACTAAATGTTATTATACGGTACGTGCCCTGTGATATTCCAATTGTGGAAATAGATATTTATTGAAACAGTGACACTGAGTGTACTAAAGACACTTTTTTTTCTGAATACTCTTTGAATTGTTCACTAGGTTCAAGACTTGTTTTCCCCTGGTGTTCTGTATTACAGCCAGGGGAACAGAGTGAAACTGTGTGAACTATTATCTCTGTTTCTGTCGCTTGGCCAGTGGTTCTCCCAAACACCTTCATTTGCAAAATACTCCATGAATGAAAATATGATGATTGATCCTGATGCAGGAAATAGTCAATATTCAGATAAACTTTCAGTGCTTTCATTTTTAATGGCTCACTAGGAATTATTTCCAATATTTCATGTGAGCTTCCCAAGTCATGTTCTTATATTCTAGCTTTTGTTACCAGAACCTACCCAGCTAGGAATTCTCAGCCATTACATGTTTTGGTTGGTGGGGTTTTTTTTGTGTGTGGTGTTTTGTTGGTGTTTTGTTTTGTTTTGTTGGGGGTTTGGGGGTTTTTTTAATAATTATAAAATGTCTCTGGTGCTGTATGAATTTTACTACCACTCTTTTCATCATGCTGCCCAGGGTACTGTTCAATTCCAAAGTTGACTTTTTAGGACCAATACCAAGAATGCTTTGCTTTGGTCAGCAGTGCTAGAATAGTCAGGTTTTTATCTTAGCATTGTTTTGATTTCTTCGTTAGTAAATATGTTGAGCTTATATCTTTACTATTATTTGTATTCTCTAAACCTTTTGCATCTGGTTTGAACTGCAAAACTATTTTAAAGTGAACTAGTTGAAGCAGTAAATATTTGCTTATTTTATCTCTATTCTAGTACAGCTGTCTTCTGTAGCAGAGAACTTGGATGTTCTAGTTAGTGTTTAGCAACTTCATGCATTTGGCTACTCGTGCACTAATTCTTCTTGCAAATCTGAGATTCAGTAAGACAATTGTTTCTGGAAAATTATGCACTTCTAAGTAGTTTGTTCCGTAGTTACTGTGTGTGTATATAAAAATAATAATTTTACATGAATTTATTAAAAAGAATGTAATTATCCTTAAAGAGGAAGAGTCGTACCTGAAAATAATATTTTTATTACCTGGTCCCGAGTCTCATGGTGATTGACAGCAGCAGTGACAATGCTCTTGTTCAGAAGTTTGACTGATGGCAGATGTAATGGAAAACCCTTCCCTTAAGCAATGCTTGTCCTCTGGCTTTCATAAAATTACTCGAAAAGCAGCAGTTTTCCTTAGTACAGCAAAAAGCCTTCATAAGCTGTAGTGAGGGGGGTTTTGCCAAAGAGGACACTTGGCAAAATTCCATGAGTTGGAGACAAGCTGGTTCCTAAAGGCCAGTTGAATACATGCCAGGTACTCCCACTTCTGAAAGTCTCTTTGGCTTCTGTATGGGATGGTGGAAACCTGCCGAACTGTTTGTCATTCTGTGCTCTAACCCCTCTGTAATAGAGGGGTAAGATAAGAACACTGGACTGGGCTGGTAACTACTGAGTCTGTGCAGAGCTGTCCTGCTTCAGGGTCTGGGTAGTTTTCAAAAGCAGACAGATTGTTTTCGGCACACGTGGCCTGTGGGAGCTGGCCTGGATTGCCAAGAACATACAAAGGGTGGTTAATAAGCAGACTTCGTACTCGGTCACTGATAAAGAAGTGATGGTATGTTCCTTTCAGACTCTTAATTCAACTCTTTTGACCAAAAAGTTGTGATAAAATAAAAAGGACAGCTGTAAATGTAAGTCTGTCCTGCTTTTGGAGGGGTTTATCTGAACTAACACCCCAGCACTGCAGTTTTGAAGTGAGCTGTCAAAATACAGTTGCTTAGAGAAGTTTAAAAAGAAAATTGTTGTGAATGGTTTCCTTTAAATCAGCTGTTGGAGTATTTATTGTTCTATTTCTGAGCAGTATGGCTGTTGGAGATTTGCAAGCCCTATAGTTTCTTTTTAATTATTATTATTTTTGAAATTGGATCTAGCTTAATGGAGCAAACTCCAGCCCAGATGGGGGAAGAGGCCGTGAGGTGGGCAAAGCTGATCATTCCACTGGTGGTCCATTCAGCTCATAAAGTGCAGTTTCGAGGTGCCACTGCCCTGGAGATGGGCATGCCACTGCTGCTCCAGAAACAGCAGGAGGTGGCAGCTGTCACCGAGCACCTGATGACCACAGTAAGTGAAAAATGCCATACCTTTATTGTCTAGAAATGACAGGCAGGGTCGTTGGCTGGTTTGGGGTCTCTTAATTTTTATTTATGGTCTAGATAGTGGTAGCAAAAAGCTGCTGTGCTCTGACATAATCTCCTTAATGGCAGCAGTTTTAACAGAAAATTAATGCAACAGAAATGTAAATATAGGACCAGTATAAAAAATGAATGCGACAGAAATGTACATAAAGGACCACTGTAAAAAAAAAAAAAAGTTTCTGACAAGAATCATTGGTCAGGAAAACATGTTTGGGTTTTTTTTTAAATGACCTTGAAGCACAGGTCTTGATAGCACGAACTTGTATAATAACACTAAACTTTTATTGTCTCTTAAAGAAAATTTGCTTACTGAATGTTGTGGTTTAACCCCATGAGTTGCTCACTCCTTCCCATCCCCAGCCTGGTGGGATAGGAAGGAGAATTGTGTGTGTGTGTGGGGGGGGGGGGGGTTGGGATAAGAACAGTTTCATTATTGATATAAAATAGAATAATAATAATAGTAGTAATGAAAAAGAAGATGACAGAGAGAAATACAACCCAGGAAAGACAAGTGATGCACAATGCAATTGCTTTCCACCCACTGACCAATGCTCAGCTGGTTCTTGAGCAGCATTTGGCACCTCCTGGCCAGCTCCCTCCAGCTTATATACTGGGCATCACCTCCTGTGGTAAGGATTATCCCTTTGGCTAGTTGGGGTCAGCTGTCCTGGCCGTGCTCCTTCCCAGCTTCTTGTGCACCTCCTCACTGGCAGAGCACAGAAAACTTGAAAAATACTTGATTTAGGGTAAGTGCTATTTAGCAGCAACAAAAACACCAGTGTGTTCTCAACATTACTCTCATCTTGAATCCAAAGCAGAGCACTGCACCAGCTACGAGGAAGAAAATCAACTTTATTTCATTCAAAAGCAGGACAAATGTTTACAAAAAAAACCCCAGATATAAAAGGTGGTTTTTAGAGTCACAATGTATTTTGACTTAGAGAAACTACAAATGTTTAAGGTACTGGATTTTGGTTTGTTGGTTGCCACTATTAGAATAATTAAAACCAACCATGAACTTCAGCTAAGAAGGTGGTAATCAGATGGTAACAACACTTAATAGTACAGAATTCAATACTTCTAACCTAGAAATAGCATAGTTCTAGGTTGGTTGTGTTTCCAAACACTGGTATGTAGTGGTTTTAGAATACTTGGAATGTATTTCTTGTAGAAATACTTTATTTTTTTTTTCTGTCTACAGAAATTAATTTCAGAACTTCAAAAATTGTTTTCTACAAAAAATGAGACGTATGTGTTAAAATTATGGCCACTCTTTGTGAAATTGCTTGGAAAGGTAAGCAGAAAAGCAGTAAAGTTTTACAGTCTTTAGGGAAGGAATTTTTGACAACATAAATATCTGAATTTTGCACTTTATCTTCAGGCTCTGCACCGTAGTGGCAGCTTTATCAACTCGTTGCTGCAGCTGGAGGAACTTGGATTTCGTAGTGGCTCACCAGTGGTAAAGAAAATAGCCTTCATTGCATGGAAGAGTCTAATAGATAATTTTGCTCTAAATCCAGGTAGATTTAAAAAAAAGTTAAACCTGAATTGTTTTTGACTACTGTCACTTTACGTAACGAAGAGAATATTCTGTCTAGTGGTCAATACTATGGTATATACCACAGGATACATACACTGTGTCTGTGTTATACACATAGGGGTGTATATATACATTGTGTGTTTATATATAATCAGTAATATTGAAGTTAGCTTGGTTTTTGGGGGGGGGGTGGTGTTTGTTTTGGTTTGGTTTTTTTAAGGAAAAGTGACAGTTTGATCAAGTAGTTCTACATTAACTTCTCTGCTAGGAGAAGTGAAGAGAATAAAAGTAACAAACTTGTGTTGGATAATGTGCTAACTGATTCAAACAGCAGTAAAATAGCAGCCAAAAAGGTTCTGTAAATCTTATTTTGGACTCTGTGGATTGATGGGAGAAGAGTAGTGCTCTGGGATTCCAGAGATTTAGGGGGAAAGGGGGAGTGGCACATACTTTAGGGTATAACTGAGACTTGAACAAGTCTTTAAAGTCTAGCCTGTGCCAAAACACGCAGTATTTTTTTTTTTAACCTTGATTATGCTTCTTGCTGTGTGTCCTGAAAAAAATGCTGCATGTGAGCATTTCTTAGTTTAGCTGAATGTAACTTAAATTGTTGTTGTTTATCGTCTCTGCGCATGTTCTGATCATTGTTTCCCTTAAATTAATGAGCAGAGGATTTAATTATATGAGAAGCTGAAATCCCTCAGCAGTTCCTCAGGAATTGTGGATGGACAGGTTCTGATGCTGCTGAGCTGGCTGAAAGTGCTGCTCTTCTTTGAACACTTGTATAGGCTTGAGCAAACTTCTGTCTGGATGTGCCATGCTATTTCCACTTCAGTAGCAGATGATCATTTGCAGCCTCAGAATATTATGTTTAGGATCAGTCCATCTGTTTCTGTTGGTATTCAGTACATTTCATTTCTGACTTTGTATCTGAAAGAAACACTTGTTATTTCCAGGGATGTGTTAGATGACAATGAGAGGAGTAAAATAATCTGAAAGGCTGGTGCGTTGATGTACTTCAGCTTTGCAAATTCCCTAGTTGAATTCTAAGCTAAAATATATTAGGAAAAAACCCAATGGTTTAAAAGCTTTCCTTTTTCTGTTGTTCCATGATGTAATTATTTAATGGCATTGCTTAAAAACATGGCTGGTTTTAATCTTCCAGATATACTGTGCAGTGCTAAAAGGCTGAAATTGCTCATGCAGCCGCTGAGCTCGATCCATGTGAGAACAGAGGCTTTGGCACTGACAAAACTGGAGGTCTGGTGGTATTTGCTCATGAGGCTGGGACCTCAGCTGCCTGCAAACTTTGAACAGGTAACACAACTAGCCATGGCATTGTCCCTTAGCATATGCTAAGTACATGAAGTTGAGTCGCCTGATTATTCCTGTAGCTTATTCTGTACCTGTTTTGTCCTTCTCTAGCTTACTATTAAAATAAAACAGTCTTAAGGAACCAAATCTGCCTTGGGTGCTGTACATGTGTGTTACATGTAGCAGGAACTGTATGTGCAGTCCTTTCGTAGTCCAAAAGATTGGAGAGCATATCTGCCTGTCATGTGAGCACCTCGCTGCAATGAGAGTGCACAACAGTAGTGAACCTAAGCAGGCTATTTAGGGACTTTAGAGAGGAAAAATGATACAGGTATTTTGTTGCCACTCACATTCTAACTGGAATGAACGATGTTTCTGTGAGGCTTCTGAATTTCATTAAACCTCAGGATGGGAGGAAAGGGGCGGGGTGAATAAAAGCTACCTTTTTAGATACAGTCCAGTTGGATCATTCAAACATGAGTTTGTTTAATCTGTCTGCTTCTAATTTATGTATCAGTACACATTTTTCATACAGCATCTTAAAAATATTATACGTACCTAGGCATTCTGAAACACTGATGCAATGAACAACATCCTAGTCAATGTGATACTTGAAACCTATGGTTCTTTTGTGACTTCTGGCTCTTTGTGGCATACTTCTTTTCACTGAGGTTTGATATCTTTGCAGGTTTGTGTACCGTTAATCCAAAGTACTTTAAGTGTCGATTCTTCTGCTGCACTACAAGGAACTCCCTCACGTGGACCAGCTAACCAAAGTTTAGCCACAGCAACCCCTGCACAGAAATCAGGTATTAAAGCACAAGCCTGTTTCCACCTATATGCTAGATGCAGGATAGATTATATTCTATTTAAAATACTTCTGTTTATGCTCATCATTAAACAGGATTTTTTTTTTTCTCCATGTTCATCGGTGAGCTCAGAGGTGGTGATTTCTGTTGGATAAAATTTAGGCTGTTTCAGTCAGTATTATAAGTTCAAAAAATTGTACTAACGCAGTTGTGTTGAGCACCAGTTTTAATATCCTGATTTGTAAGGGGGCCTTAGTTTGAAACCTAAGTTTTTCATGTGTTCATATATGTGCTATTTATATATCTCATTCTTATTTCTGTAGCATGTTTTGTTTCTTCCTGACGAGTAAACTAGTTCATCTTAGCTCTGAGATTGTAACTGAGGCTGGTCAAAATGCTTTGCAGTGAGACCTCTTAAATTTGTGTTCAGTGTAGAAGTTTCCAATGCAAAATTCATTCACAGCAGTAGAGTTGCTGTATAACTGGTTATATAGTGTGGCATGGAACTTGTAACTTGCTCTAGAACCACAACTTCCTTGAAGACTTTTGTTGCCAAAATGAAGTTTGAGGTCTGAAGCTTTGCTATCTGTGGAAAGCATTAATGCTTTCAAAATACATGGTTATGACTGTGATATTAAACCATACCAAATAAGACCATGTGCTAGACAGCTGTCTGGCTGGTGGAATCATAGAATGGTTTTGGTTGAAGAGACCTTTAAAATCGAGTCCAGCTGTGAACCCAGCACTGCCAGGGCACCGCTGACCCATGGCCCTCAGCACCACAGCTCCACAGGGGGCTTGGAAACCCCTCCAGGGATCACGGGGACTCCACCCCT
>JANHGN010009836.1:0-17927 GCA_024605025.1 Megaceryle maxima
TGTGTATTTTTTTTGCTGTTAAAAAAATTACTTTCCACAGGGTTTTTTTTTTTTTTTTTTTTTATTTTTTTTTTTTTCATAGTCCCACTCTGGCTCTCTGCTCCAAATGAACATGGCAGGACATTAATCTCTTATTGCCTTTAGCTTCTAGTATTTTTGTATCTTTACAATTAGCACCTCAAACCCCCATAGTCTGATGGCAGTATATGTTCTCTTTCAATACCTCATGTTAAGATCACAGCTATAAAATTTTCATTCTCCTAGAGATGCAATAAGCTTTACCAGTAGGGCATGTATATGAGACATATTCTCATTATCCATTCCTCAGGAAATTTGCTTTTCAAAACAAGGAAAGACTAGGAGCTTTACTTTTTTAATTGCATCCAGTAGCTCCTGGAAAATTTACTATTTTGTTATCAGCCCTAGCCCATCAAAGTGCCTAAACAGGTGTTCAATGCATGAGACATAGCTGTTCAAGCCTATTCAATACTCATGGAAAAATGTCAATAATTAAAAATAATCTTGTAGGTTTAAACTCTGATGTTTAAGCCTTATTTGCTCACTTTGTAAAAGATCTATAACCTTTCAAGTAAACTTCTTGCTACCTATTGAAACCTAGAGAGCTTATTGCTGTTTAATATTGACCGATTTCTCCATTGAATATCACTGATAGACCATGTCAGTGTCTCATGAGGAGGAAAAAACCTAAAAAAACAACCAACACAGAAACAGAGGCTTTTCTTCCATCTTTCTAGAGATGTCTGTCATTAATACAGATATACTAGTGACAGATGATTAAGATTTCATTATAGACTGCTTCAGGTATGCTTAGCATTTTCCATTGTGAGATTCATTATATATGTGCATAGGTTTTAAAGGACAGTAAGAAAACTATACAATTTAATACTGAGTTTCAAGACATGTCCAAAGTTAGAAGCTCACTTAAAATATATTAATTTAGAAACTTTGGTATTCAGTATTATACAGAAACTAGTATATGGGACTGCTTTAGGAGAAGTACCATTCCAAAGAATAATGACAGCACAGTTGATTTAGGATGAATACTTTTAGTGCCATTTGCAAGAAAGGGTAAAGATGAGTATTCATGTAAAGGTAGTAGTAATTGATGGCTTTTCTTATTGCAGATGAATGCACTTTACTGTCTGTAGACAAAGACTTGAAAAAATTATTTAACAAAGCAACAAATGTAAGTGTAAAGCACCATTCCACAAACTTCCTTTTTTAGTGCCTGCCAGACTTCAGTTTGTTTTTTCACACAATGTGATGAACATTTTGATGTTGTTTTCATTCCTAAAGGACAAAAAAAATTATTTCCATGTCACAACATCATGTATGTTCAGTATGTTTTTGCTTTACTTCTCACTCCATTGTTAGAAATAATAATAATTAAAATGTTTCAAAGGAGAGTATGTCATATATAGCTGCCTTGATCTGAAAAAAGCCCACATAAAATAATGGTAATGTTTCAGGGATACTATATGGAGTCAGAGAAGCTGCAGGGCCAAATGGTTTGTAGCACGGATGCAGCAAGCCTGATCCAAGAGAGGTTATTGCTAAGCACTGTGGACATGGACTCCTCCATGCTGTCTGTCCTGAAGGGCATGATTTTCTAGAAATCTGTGCAAAGCCATATATCTCAGTCATGCACAGTGAATATTATTCTTCAAATATTTTTCCAGTAAGAATCAAATAAAGGGTAGGTTTTAAAAAATGGAATTGTAATGTTTAATTTAAAACATGGAAAATTAGTGTCCCAGTATGGCAGGATAGGATAAAGCCTCACAGCTGGCTTCAGTTTCTTTTGGACTCTTTTCTGTGCAGCAAAGCCAGAAAGGCTGTTGCAATCTACTCACTGTCACCAAAATTACCAGTCTTTTCTAAAGTAATAATAGTAATATGATAATAACTCTTATTGTAGACATACAGGAAAGACATTAGAGGATAGATTATTTTCCATCATTTGCAACTCTTATTTTTCACAAGTTTGTAAGAGAAGATGCTTGAACTTAAATTAAAAGAATAATACTAAGCAAGTCATATAGTGGAATATGTGCTTCTGAGCTTCATTTTCATTACTTATTTTAAGCTTGTCTACATGTGTGACAGCTCCATATTTGAAACACACATAGATGGTAATGCCACCATTCTTGCCTTGGATATTTTACTGGCTCTTTTCCCTCTAAGCTAGAGTTGAGTACTAAAGACATACATCTGGTGTGTTTGTGCAGCACTTAGCAGAAGTAGAACCGCAGAATTATTGAGACTAGAAAAGACCTCTGAGATCATCAAGTCCAGCCTATGTCCCAACAGTACCACATCAGCTCCCTCTGCAGCTGTCTTATCCTCTGGCAGATTGACATCCCACCCCAACTTGGTGACATCCGTGAATTTACTAAGGATAGACTCAACCTCCTTGTCTAGGTCATCAATAAAGATGTTGAACAGTTCTGATCCCTGGGGGATACCACTAGTCACCAGATGCCAACTGGATGCAGCACCATTCACCACCACTCTCTGTGCCCAGTCATCCAACCAGTTTCTAACCCAGCAAAGGGTGCACCCATCCAAGCCATGGGCTGCCAGCTTTTCCAGGAGGATGCTGTGGGAGACTGTCAAAAACTTTGCTAAAGTTGAGGTAGACCACATCAACAGCCTTCCCCTTGTCTACCAGATGGGTCACTCAGTCATAGAAGGAGATGAGATTGATCAGGCAGGACCTTCTTTTCCTAAACTCTTGTTGGCTGGGCCTGATCCCCTGGTTGTCTTCTACATGCTGCTTGATGGCACTCAGGATGATCTGCTCTATAACCTTACAGCCACCGAGGTCAGGCTGACAGGCCTATAGCTCTCCAGATACTCCTTCCGGTCCTTCTTATGGATGGGTGTCACACTGTCCAACCTCCAGTCATCTAGGACCTCCCCAGATAGCCAGGATCGGTGATAAATGATAGTGAGTGGCTTAGCCAGTTCTTCCACCAGCTCCCACGGCACCCTAGGATGAATCCCCTCTGGACATATGGACTTGTTGGGATCAAAGTGGCACAGCAGGTCACTAACTACTTCCTTCTGGATTACAGGAGGGGTATGCTGATCTCCATCCCTGTCTACCAACTCAGAATCCCAGTTGCCCTGGGGACAGACACTCTTTTTTGTTAATGACTGAGGCAAAGAAGAAATTAAGCACCTCAGCCTTTTCCTTATCTTCCATTACTGTGTTCACCACCTTATTCAGTAAGGAAAGAAGATTTTCCATGATCCTTCTTTTGTTATTCATGTATTTATAAAAGCACTTTTTATTATCCTGTACAGAGAGGGCCACATTAAGTTCTAACTGAGCTTTCGCTTCTCTAATTCTCTTTCTGCATGACCTTACAATGTCCTTAAATGCTTCAGCGACCACTGATCGCTGCTTCACTCGCGCACTGCTCACAGGCTGCCGAGAAGCTGCCGATCTGGCCGCTTTTTTAAATTTGCATCGTGCCCACACGCCCTGCCCGTGCCAGCTGCAGGGATAACCCCAGAGGAGCCCTTTGCCGACCTTTTTGGTCGCGATATCACTCTCCCCCGTTCTGGTGACGGGGTTGCACCACACACCACGTGTAGCCCGACTTGAGGAAAAAAAAACAAACCAAAACAAAACAAACCACTCCGTGCAGGTCCTGTCGCTCTGAAACAAACACCTCGGCGACGGCTCTGCTGTTCCAGCTCCGAAGGCTCCTCCCAGGGAGTGATCAGTAAGATCTGCTTGGAGTCGTTTAAATCGCCCGCTGTGGCTGCGGCTCCGCCCTTACTTGGCCCCACCTCCTTCGCAAAGGATGCCGGATCACTTGGGGGCTTGCACCACTCGCCACGTGTAGCCCGGCTTGAGGAAAATAAACCCCGCAGCGCCGGTCTTGCCGCTTCGGCTCAGAAGGCTGCTCGCAGTGAGTGATCTGTATGTATTTTTCCTTCTAATATTGTTAGTTTAGGAAGCAGGCCAATGAAGACATGATATTGTAGCTTTTACCCCGCACCATAAAATCCGATGAAAATACTGGATTCTGTGTCAAACTGCTGTTATTTAGTCTTAATCATAGTCCCAGGCTGGTGTTCGTGGGGGCCGCTGACCCATTTGTTCCCCCGAGACCATGGTTATTGTGTCCATGTCTATTTGGATTACCTGTGAATGAAGAATATAGAATATCAGTGGTGCATTTTTCATCCTAATGCACATACTGGGTGGGAACCATGGGATGTTTTACCACAGAAAAAGCAATCGACCATCTACAGACAGACCTGCCATTTGATAAAGACTTTGTAATCCATAGAAAAGGCTTTCATGGTAGATTAAAATGATTTTCTTTTGTCAGCCTTTAAAGCCACTATCCACTGACGGCAGAACTTTATTTAGGGGAAGCAGTACACAAGGACATGAAATTAGATAAAAATTTAGATGTCTAGATGAGGTCGACTAGGTCCTAATTCTGTCTTAATAAGAAGTTGTGGAAAATCCTTGATCTAATTAATGACTAAATATCTACATATATTTATTAATTATCAAGGAGGGGTTTGGTTTGGTTTGCTTTCCATTCGTAAGCTGTTTCTCAGAAGACAGTAGTTCTGTATTGCATACATAAAAAATTCCCATGTCAATGTCATTTTAAACAGTAAACTAACATGACTGTAAATTAAATCTTAGTACAGTGAGAAGACTGTTACAATAAAAAAGTTGAAAATAGAGGAAATGCTTTTAAATTTATGCTTTGAAATCTGTTAAAAACAAGTTTCATTGCATTTGTTGTCTTTTGGGAGATTTGAATATAAACTTGCCAAATGTTCTAGCTATTAGATCATGTTATTCAGGCTATGATTTATTTCTTATTGTTTTAAAGGAGCAGATTCATATAGTTTGTGCAAATAAATCTAATATACATATATAAAAGGAAATGCACTGTGTCTGATTCTAAAGCTACAATTGTTACTCTTTGCTTTTTTCCAAAAGTCTTCACGGACATTCTATGTGTACTTTTTGTTACGGTTATAGCTAATAGTTTGTGAGGCTTACAGCACCTTCCCCAGTACCACTTATCAAGTCTCTACAAGCTGATGCTTGCATAGGTGCACTTGTTTTTGGCTGCTGAAGAAGCAGTGGGCAAAAGAGTTCTCTGTAAAAACCTCAGAGGTTTCTATTCAACGTGGTGGTGAGGCGTAGTGACCTCTAAGGACCAGTTTGATCAATGAAAGACTAAGGATGTGAATAGTACAAGTGTGCTCTGAAAAATAAAATTTTTAGTCCTCAGCATCAGGTAGCATATCAGCTCTTTTTGTTTATTTGCTATTTAATGCCAGGAGGTATAACCAGGATTTATGCTTTTTTGGGTGGAATAGCTTGACAGATGAGAGGAAGCTTGAACAAATGTCTTTCCCTGGCTGCTATATTCATGTTTGCTGATACTTTCTGAATGGAGGGATGGGTGGCAAGTTCTCTATCAGACAATATGGATATAAACCTTTAGGCAAGCAACAGAGCAAGTGATGGGACAGCAAGCCTCAGGACACAGGCAGTAGACTATCTGTAACTTGACTAAAGACCTGATTCTTGAAAACCCCAAGGAGTATGTAGACAGCAAGGCCTCTTAGGTGAGAGAAATAAAGATTCCCTAGGGATGAAGATAGAATTATGCAGTTTGTAACAACTCTGGAAGCCATAAAAAACAACAAGAGTGATAAATTTGCAGGCCTTAGACTGAAACTTTCTCACATGGCTTATCTGAACAAGTTTCTACTTCTAATCAAGTGTGAAAAGTGGGTTTTTTTGGGTCTTTGCTTTTTTTTTGTTTGTTTTTTTGTTAATGTGTAAAATTAAAAGGAGTTTAATTTTTAGCAAAATGGGATAACAGAGTTACAAATATGAGGAAACATAATAGAACATTATCAAGACAATGCTTTCCCTTCAAGGCATTCCTTTCTGCTACACAGAAATATCTCCTATGTTGTAGTTCTTGTTTGTTTATGTTGGGAAATGACCCCCATTTCATCCTGTGCCACCTACATTCTCTTCCTCAAAACTGACTTCCTTGGCCACTGTCTACCACTTTCACCCCAATATCATTAAATAACTCTGATGTGCAAGTGAAACATTCAAATAGTTTCTTCTAAATAAGTGACCTTTCATATTAATTTAAAATGGGCAGTACTATGGTACATTAATTCAGGTGCAAGTATCTTGATATGTGGAGGACTCCTTGTATTAGGTGTTCCTTATTACTGAATTATAATACTTCTGATATCTGGACCAAGTTACTGTATAGTGCAAATGCTCTGAAGTGGTGGTTGTTTTTTGGGTTTTTTTCACTAATTATCACAAGATTTTGGCTTGAAGTTCAGACTTGCATTCTGGTTTTTTGGTTAGTCTTTCTTTATAATGCATTATCTTTCTAGTTTATAATATTGGTTTTAGAAATCATATATCAAAGGAAACATTACCTGTAGAATCAGCTTACTATCTCCATATTTGACAGCTTGCCACAACTTCTCACTGAGCCAAATATGATACATTAAATCAATAGATGAAATGCAATGAGTAATGAGGTGGTTAGAGTAACACCACATCACATGCTATTAGGTCGAGTAGATAACCACACCTCTCAGTAAGTGTCCTGGGTTCATCTAGGCTAGGGTTAATTTTCACCAGAAACTCTGAGGTGGCCACAGTCAGGATAGACAACCGAACCAGCCAATGGGTTATTCTATCCCATACTGATGTCATGACTATATTTCCTTCTTGTCCTTCCCATCCCATCAGGTGGGGTGTGTGTATGTGTGTGGGGTGATGAGAGATGGGGGTTGTTGTGTGAGTGGCCACATGATGCACAGCTCCTGCCTGGGTCTAAACCACAACAGTGTTCTGCTGAGCACAGCAAAAATGCATAATGCAAAACTGACTCTGCCTAAGAAGAAAACTTAGGTATTGTGAGCATGCAGGGTGTTGAAGATAGACATCTGGGGAAGGAGATAAAGTCTGTTTATGGCAGGAACCTGTCTAGACTCTAATTAAACTACCTCTGAGGTCATTGGGTTATGGGGAGAGGAGAGGGAAGGAGAGATTGAGAGGGAGAGATGGGTTCAGAATTTTAGTCTCTACTGGTGTCTTAAATACTTATTGTGAGAAGCTCCTTTTCGTCTTCATTGACGGGAGACAGAGCCCAGGCAGCTAGCATAGACTTGAAGCCTTAAACAGTTGATTTTAGGTGAGCGACCGAAGAAATACAAACATTTCTACCACAGTAGGATTGGGTGATAAAACCCAGTTTTATAATAAACTGATAAACAGTTTCACTCTGCAGAAAGTAAGCAAATATTTGTTAATGTCCACACATGTAATGGCAACAGTAAAGCTATTCCAAATCACGGGAATGTTGAAGGCATCTTTGTCCTCCCTCTTTCTGGAACATGGAGAGACCTTGTTACAGGCTGTGTGATCACTTCTTCAAAGCTTTGGGCCTCAGTTGTTTTATTCAAAATAGAAACAAAATAATTACTAAGTACTTAAGACATTTGAAATATCTGAGTCCGTGTATGCTGCGATTTTTGTTGGTTACATGAACAAATGTGTTGTGCTATGACATGATGCAGGGAAAAGCCTGTGTAAGCAAAATTAATTAAAAAAAAATGAGGACTTAAATAGAAGATATTTTAGTCTTCTTTAGTTATTTAGACATTTCAGCCATTCAAAAGAAAAAGAAGTTGGTTCTTGGAAAATATACAATTACTCTATGTCATGCACCATTTACTTAGATATAGATCATTAATAATTCTCTGCTTTGTTCTGCTTACATGCAAAGGATTTTCTATTCTAACTACTCAAACAATTAAGGTCCATAATTGTAATGGGTCTGTGTTTGCTAGCTTTTTTATTATAGAAGTGGCTACTAGGAGATATATTTCATGTACGTTACATATTTAGAGACCATCTGTTGTGAAAACATTTCCTGCAGGGAGAATTTATCAACATCTGACTTCAGCTACATTTATCTTCTGTTACTTAGTAAAATGACATAATACAAAATTTTAACTGCAGCAACTGATACTGATAAAATTGTTTGTTCTGATAAAGATGAACTCTCTTAATAAGGATTTCAAGATTGTTATATAGAGTGGTGATTTCTGTCCTTTCCAGAGTAAGAGAAATTTGTACTATGAACAAAGCTTCAGGTGTTCTACTGTTTTTCCCTGAAATATGGTCACCCGTATAATAAAAAAAAAAGAAAACCTAGAAAAGTCCTAATTATATTTGTACTGTACATTTCCAAAGTAGCAGAGTATTGTTACAGTTAAAGAAATTCCAACATTTCAGAGGCAGTGAACCTGGGACACTGATATTAATTCTCACATAAAGCTTACTTGGATCCTCTTTCACTTCCTAAACTACTAACAGTGGAAAAAATATCTGTTGTATAATCATCACAACAGATTCGTAATTCATAATGCAGAAATATAATGTTCTAATGCAATTTTTCCTTTACTAATGGGTATTGAAGGAGAGAATTTTGACCTTATGTAACATCATGTTTTCTTTACAAATACTCTTTAATAAATAACAGTAACAGTAGCCATAGCAATAATAATAACCTTGTGTAAATGCATAGTAAAATATCTACAGACAAATGAAACAGTTCTCTCAAAAGGCTAGTAAATGTGAGAAAATTATAGGTACAGGAAGGTACAAATAATATGTGAAAGAAAAACTTAGTTTAGAAACAAGTGATAATTTCTCTTCTGTAGTTTTATACCCTATTGACTTGAATAATGTGTTTTCATGTGATATTTAGATGTGTACTGAACTTTATGTCCTATAATTGCTTATCTAGTGGACAAAGAGAAGCACATAATGTTGATATGTACCAGAATTTAGATATCTAACATTGGACTGAATTCCTAACTAACCCATCTCTGACTGGCCTGTGACTTACATTTTTAGGACTGGATCACTAAGCAATGAAACACTAGGTTTATTTTATGTAATGTCACCTGAGAGAGAGATAGCCTCACCTTATAAATATAGCATATAATACATTATTTTTAGGTTAAAAGGTGTTCTTTCCTTTTTTTTTTTTTAATAATAATAAAGTAGTTTGTATATACATAACTTCAAAAGAAATCAGATATTCCTGAGTTGTTTTCAGGGCTGTAGCCCAGATGACATTTTCCATTAGTTTAATTAGGTGGTTCTACATTCACTGCTGTTCTCTGAAATTTGTTTGGATTTTCTGCCTGTTTGTTTGTTTATTTTAGGACTAACAGGGATTTTTTTTCTTCCAACATGCTTGCTTCAGTAGTAATCTGTTTTAATGTTGATTTCAAAAAAATATATTTTAAGGCAGTCCATGCTAAGAAAGGTATGAGGAAAAGACATGGGTATGAAAAGAGCCTGCAAATCAAGAGGAAAGAAAGATACTTACAGAAGGTGTACTCAAAACCTGTGGAAGGGGGGTGGGGGGAATAAGTATCAGTGAATAAAATGTATGCCTGACTTTCTTTACAGCATCAATTTCTAGTAAAGTGCTTTTAGGCCCACCCCCAACCTGTATGGTTTTTTCCCCACTGTTACTACTTTTTTATTATTATTATTTTTATTGAAGTCTTTGGTCTTTTTTTTTTTTTTTTTCTTTGAAACTAGGGGAAAACAAGAACATATAATTGCTATTAAACAATTTGTTACTTTATACTGCTTGGTCATATAATCTGGTATTCATCTCTTCTTTAGAAGTGGACAAGTTTTCAGCAGCTGTAAATTGCATGATGTTAATAAAATCAAAGTCACTACACCAATTTTAATCAACTGTTCATCTGTTTTCAGAATTCTGTTATATTTAATATATCCTTACAGTAATACAGTAAAATAACAGACTTTTTTTTGATGTATTTCTCTGAATTTTGTTTCTGCTTTACTTATATGCCAGAGCAACTATCCTGACATATATTTTCAGTATCTTATTTTATTGATTTCACAGTGTTCTACCACTTGCTTGCTTTCTTTGACATCCAGTGGAAATTGAACAGATGTTTACCTGGAGCTTTTTTTAAATTATACTTATTTTATATTTTACCCTTTTTTTTTTTTTTTTTTTTTTTTTTTTTCCTTCTTTCCCCTGGGATGGCTACCCCTAATTTAGAATCCACCAGTTTGTGTGACTTAAAATTGTTCCTTCTATTTTACGTAAGCTTGCGTTTATCTACAGTGATTTTATTTCACTTCCATTGCCCAGCTGCAATCTCAGCTTCTGAGGATGGAAAACAGTGATGTCATCCAAATATTTAACTTACCTCATGTTCTGGATTTCTGCTTAAAAATATTTATTATATTAATACTAATCTTAGTACCAAAAATAGCTTAAAATTTTTGTAGCAATTCTTCTAACCTAAATTTACATTAATTGTTAATGTTGTGTGGGGTTTTTTTTGTGTTGTTTTTTTTTTTTTAACTTTTCACTGCTTTTTATGTTATTTGAATCATTTCAACTCAGTGACTGGACTCACCATTCCTTGTTCTGCTCTTTCCTTTTATCATGTATAGATGAGTAACTTAAAGGCTTTTATTTCAAGAACACATCAGATATTCTGCAATTATTTTCTTGATAACTTCTGCTTTTAATACTTTAAAATGCATTATATTTTAATTCAGAAGTGATGGCCTGTGAATCACAGTCTCATTTATTTGTGTAGATTAGGTTCTTGATTGGATAACAACTCTTGCAGTAGTCTAACATAAATAGTCTAATATAATAGTTAAGTCAAAAGTTAGTGCTGAACATATATCAATCTCACACTAGGTATTTAGCAGCTGTGAATACCATTTTGGGAGTAGGATGTCAAAAAGAGAGGAAAAAAAAAACAGATAGCAATTCTGAATTATGTCACAGCTAAGTCCTTTTGTAGATTTGAGCCCTGAATTTTTGATCTGTACATTCTTAATCTGTAAAATGGAAAGTTGTGAATTATGAACATTACAGAATGTGAAGTGCCCAGTTCCATGTTAATGTGGTCCTGTAAAAGTAGACGAGAGGAGAGCAAGCAGGATAATCAGAGATGTAGAAAAAACAGTAAATGAAGAAAGAATTAAGAAAACTTGTATAGCCCAAATAAATAAATAATAAAAAGATACATTCAATACAGAAGAATTAGCAGTACAGACAGGGGAAAAAAACCTCCTAATTATCTGTGTTTGTGGTGGTATGAATTTAAATTTATCGAGGAAAAAAAAAAGTTTAGTAAATGGGAGAATGGTGGCACCTTTTAGGATATAGGTTGCTTGATGTGGTAGTAGAAATCCAATAGTGGAAATGTTTAAGATTAGGTTCCCTAAATAACTCTCAAAAGTGATCCTGAGAGAATACTGTGCATGCAGTTGTGTATTTTTTAATGTTCAGAATCTGAGCCATGCTTCTTCATTTTCCTTGCTTAGGGAGGAGGGAGTTCAGATCAATTCCAGAACACAAATTCTTGTAAATTCTGAACTTACCCTGTGCAAAAAAGACTTCCTTGTCTCTTATAGCTAAGGAAATAATCACAGGATGATAAAAAGGATACATATTCCCAGTACATTTTAGGAAAGTTGAACACCTAGGTGTATATGAAACTGTGACTAGCTTTGTGTCACTGCTGAGAATTCCCTGGCCAGCTAGCTGTCATAAAGCAGTATTTTCAATAAAGATAGAATCAGAGTTCAGACCTTTCATGAGTTCAATCTGCCATTTGGAACACTTTTCTCTCCTTAATGACAGTCTAGATAATGCAGGTTGCTAACTCAAGGGCCACTTGACTTAGATGCAGTGAATCTGTCCTTTAAAATGTGTTTTGTTTTTGCAGTGCTTTTGTATTCAGGTGTGTTACATTAATGAAGCATCCTGTTGAACACAGTGAACAGGTTGCACATGCGTGCAACTGGTAGCTGGATATGTATATTATTTCTGTATGTTTCTGGCATAATAGATGCCTCTGGAAGAGACCAATTTTTTTTTTTTTTTCTGCAGCACTGCAGAGACAACTTAAAAAAAATAAAAATCTATGTTTTGCAGAAACTAATAATTGTTTATACAAGAAAGAGTTCAGAACTGAGTCACTTCCTTAATGATATGCAAATGATCTGATTACTAACATAACTTTATTCTGTAGGAACTGCCTATATAGTTAATGCCTCAACTGATTGTCCAACCAGTAGTCTTGCATTTTTTACTAAGGTCACTATGACTGTGGTTAAACAAGAATACACACTAAAATCAAAATATGTTTGCAATAGACTGCAACAAAGCTCACTAATGGTCTCCAATTTTAGCTGAAGTATGGATGTCCTACAGTAACTTATAAGTTTATTAGCTGTAAAGTCATTCACTGTTTTGAATAAGTCAAAAAAACCCCTTAATTTCCATATTATTCCCCATGGACATTTTAAATATAGGTGAGATATATAAAGCAATTTTGGAGTTGAAAGATACTGGATTCTATTAACCATCTATGTTATATGTAAATCAAGAATATCTTCCCTGGAGGAAATAGCAAAAATTACCAAAGATGGTTCAAAGCTGCTCCAGGAAAAAAATTAGAGTGCAGATTAGGAAGCACTTCTTTGCCAAAAGGGTGGTCAACCCTGTAACAGGCTTCCTAGTGAGTTGGTCAATACCCAGTGCCTGTCAGTGTTTAAGACACATTTGAACGTTGCCCTTAATAATATGTTTTAAATTTTGGTCTCTCTTGAAGTGGTTGGACTAGATGGTTGTTGTAGGTCCCTTCCAACTGAAATTATTCTATTCCTATTCTATTCTATTCCATTCCATTCCCTTCCATTCCATAAATATTTTGGTTGCTTTGAAAAGCCCAACTCAGTTCTGTTAAAACATTTATCAAGCACTATAAGATCATCCAAATAATGTACCATGGAAAATGACTGTTCACATGGAAAATTTAATTCATTTGATTCCTAATGTATTTTGATACAATATTAGAGACAGAATCTGGTTTGTTATCGGTATCCAGAGTTGTCTTTAGCAATGATTTTTAATGCAGTGCATCAGACAAACCAAAAATACGCCATGAAACAAATTTGCTATCCTTTATCCCTTCATCTGTTGTAAAAATAATCCACCCACACTGTTAGATTAGTTTTCTTATCAATGGGGAGGCCACAGCCAGGCAAGACTGGCGAAGAGAGATACTTTTGCTCCTTTTCATCTTGAGTGTGTTACCTGGAAGGGGGAGAAGAAGAGAGACAACAGTCAAAGTTGCCTTGTACAGTGAGAAGGTATTATGTTCAGCCTGACCTTGACCTACAACTCTTGACATCAGCTCTGGAAAATGTGTCAGTTTTCTTGCTTGGTTTGTTCAAGTGGTGAAGCCTACTGTAAAGGCATACTTTACATACACACACAAACACAAGTGCACTTATTTCTATGAAGTCAGAGGCAACAAAGCTGTCTTTGTATCTAGCAAATATAATTCTTTCCTCCTTGCATAATTGCTTAGATGTTTTTGTTTGAAATTCTATTCACACTGACACTTCATGTATGGGTGAAACTGGTTTGAATGATGTCTACATTCATTAGTTTTTCCACAGTAACTATTTCCCTTACAAGGTACATGATCCCAGAGCAAAGAAAAGTTAACAATTTAAAACTCTGAGGGTGTCTTTGTTGGGACCAGTATAATTTTTTAATTCACATTCCTTTCACTTAGTTCCTGTAATCCCTGAAGAGAACAGAGTCAAACTTTGTGTTTTAATTAGGATTTTCAGTATTTATGGCCTGGAGCAATGAAGAAATAAGAAATTCTAGTGTTGTTGTGGGAAAAAGGAGTGGGCCAAGTTTGCGTTCTCGTGACTGTCATTTACATTTTCTAAGAACAGATGTCAAAAGTGAAAGTGGTTTTATGATTCCCACCTCAGTATGACTAAAAGTAACCAAGAAGATTTTGCATGAAGAATCAGTATTAAGCATCTATCAAAGACAGTGAATTTAGGCAAGAAATAGCACTCTCTGAGAAATAGAATAGACTTGAACTATAGCAATGATTATAATAGCTAAGGTTCAAGAATAAAAATTCTGCAAACTAGTGCATTGCTTTTATAAACATAGATGTTACAGATGCATTGCATAGGTACAAAGGACTACAGAATCTAACAGGGGCAGTTCAGAAGCTGATCTTATGCCAGGCAACTGAAGCTTAGAAGAATTTCAAACCCAGTATCACTACAAAAGTGCACAGATACCCTACAGTACTGAAATATTGAAAAAGTACATCTTTGCTAACTTTTACTTTAAAATTGAAGCTTATTAATGTGCCCGCTTTAGAACATTCAGAAGTACCATATGAATGAAGCATAATTATTCATGTTTTGCTTAATTATGCAGTTTCCTGCTCTGACCTTGTGGGTACCTGATTTGTTTGACTGTTACGTGACGAATGCTTGACAGTCACTGTAGGCCAAACTGTGTAAGGGGATCAGGATAATCACTACTGTTTATTTCTCAGTGAACATCATGAAAATCTAGTATAGCTTTATTTTAGTTTAACAGAACCAGACCATTACAACTTTTTCTCTCAACATGGTGCACTAAAAGTATAAAAAAACCCCAAAACAAACCAACCAACCCCCCCCTAATTTAATAGAAATGAAGCTGCAAGGAGTATGTATTCAAAGAGGAGGTGAAAAAAAACCACACAAAAAACCTAGAAAAACTCTATGAAAGATCTAAAGAAAAAGAAATTGTTTCTTTAAAAAAAGTTAATCAGTACCCCACAATTAATTCATGCTCTTTTCTAAGGAAATGAGAAAAAAAGAGAGGGTTAGTTTAGTGGAGAAGTTACAACAACCCTTTTTTGTTGTTGTTTTGTTAATATACTTAATAAATAAAGAGGTAAAACTATCTGAAATGACCCAGTAAAAAAAAGAGAAATAAATAAATAGAGAAAGGCGGGGGGGGGGAAGGAGGATAAACATTGTGAAAATGGATTTTTGTTTAGTAGCTCTGTTCCAGGCTCTATTTGCTAGGTGCTCTGGATGCTTTGTAAGAACACCAGATTACTGAAGAAAACACACATGAGAGGAGAATCAAAATTTAAAGGTACCAGTGAAAGGGAGCAACCAAGTACCTACTTACCTTTGTTTTTTGATGCTAATTAGATACTTAACAACTAACCATGTCTTTGAAAATGCACGCTATAGTTTAATAAAAGAGACTATAGAAAAAGCAGATATAATTAACAGTTGGAAAGGGGAAAAAAGACCGAAATAAAAAAAAAGTGAGATAAGAATAGCTAACTGGATCAGCCATATGTGTAGATTAACAGTTCAATATTTATAAAGAGTGTCTTCTTCCTTACTAGAAAAGCAAGTGTCTCACTCAAGATAGTCGTGATTAGGTGTTTGGCTGACTATTTATCTAGTTTAAATGGAGATTAAATGTTACAAAAGACATGAAAGAAGACTGTCTTTTGAAGCTGCTTTGTAATGTTGTAATGGTTAAAACTAATGAACAGTTTAAGCTGAGTTACGTGCAAATCAAACCTAGTGTATGCTCCGCTATGAAAAGAGATGGAAGAAATAAAAATCGGTTAGCTATACTCTAGTTGATGGATACTTACAATTTCTTTAAAATAGCCATTTATTCCAACCCCACTTCATTTCTTCAAGTATATACACAATTTTTAATTTTCCATAATTTATTCAGAAAAAATATGTACATTTAGCAGAAACAAACTCCAGCTTGGAGACAAAAAGCAAGTGAAACAGGAAATGTATCCATAGAGGTACTAAAAAATTCAAACCTAACAGATTCAAAACTGAAATTTAGATGTCTTTGCCTCACTTTTCATACAAGTATCTTAGTACTTGTGGACTTCTCAGTACCCTTGAGCTCAACTTCTCAAAAATCTTTGAAAGTGCTCTATATTTGCAGAAATGTGGAAGGAACTCCAAACTGAAAACCAAAAGCAACAACAAACAAACAAATAAAAAAGCTCTGTCTTCCACTGGATAGGTCTAAAGTTGAATATTAATTATTTCATAATGGCAGTTTCTGAAAACTTTATTAACATGTAAAGGAACTTGCAGAATGTCAATATAAAGTTTGCTTTATTTAAGAATTTTGGCTCAAATTTGTCTGTAAAAATGACCAGCAAAACATGAGTATAAAATTGCTTGTGGCCTTTGGTTGTTCATCATTAATTGAACCCAAGTGTGAGTTAGCAATGAATCTTCAGATCTGTCTCAAAATTCCTTAAAGGTTTGGAAGTTATCCTAAGACCTATGGCTTTAATCAGTAAGAGTGTAATAGGGAAAAGCATTTGTTTTCTAATTCATTCTTGCATCTTGGACAAGTCAAGCACAAGGCAAGGTAAGGCAACAGTTCCTTTCTAACAGATAAGCGGAAGAGAATTGGTGACTCCCACAGAGAACAAGAATCCCACAGAATTGCTTGAATACAATTGAAAAAAGCAAAAATCTTTCTAAAAATTTTCAACGTGTATTTGCATTCAGTTTTCCATACAGATATATGAGTGTGCACACATACACAGATGCACAAACATTGATATGTTCCTTGTTTGCTAAAAAAAAGTCATAAAATGCAGCATGGATGTTTTTTATCATTGAAGTATGAGGACACATTCTTCAAAATAAAAAAGCAAAATTTAACTTCCTGCTCATCTTCATTCTTACATATGGAATTAGAGGTAAAAAGAAGTAATTAAAAAAAAAATGTAGAAATCTTCCTCTGTTGAAAAGTAATGTAGACAGTCAACTTTCCTGCTTTCAGATTGCTTCATCTTCTCTCAAATTTTGGTCAGATGAGATATATGGTACAGAAGTTTGGTTGGTGTTTTTTTGTTGTTGGTTTTTTGGTATGTGTGGGGGGTTTTTTTTGTTTGGTTTGTTTGGTTTTGTTTTGTTTATTTGGTTTGGTTTGGTTTTTCCTGGGGAAATCAGTTTCAACTTTATTCTTACTGATTTCTGGATAAATAGAACAGAAGTTCTTTTTAGTTTTATTTCAAGGCATAGTATGGCACTATAAAATAATGCAAATTATTTCTGGACATTAAATGATCATAAATGGTCATAAAAATATTGTAAAATGGATTTTCACTGGGACAAGGAAATCTGTAAAGTGTACTTAGAATATATGATCTAGCTTCTACAGGGACAAAAAGATCAAAATGAGCAGCTTTTCCGTACTAGTTTTCTCCTATCAGAAAAATGTTGGTAACAAGTGAGTTACAGTCCTTATTATTAGATTTTTATTTTTCCTCTGTTCATATATGCATAAATATAAATTTATATGAACAATCTGACTGAAATGAACAAGACATTTCACATTAGACCACCAGAAGAATTCACTAGTATCTATTTTGAATCATTTAAGCATAGACTTAAACCAAAGACTTCAAATTAAAAATATATTTGTGAACAACCTTGATGTCTAGATGTGAGCCATCCTTGTAGATGGGCATCACATTGCTACTCTCCAGTCCACTGGGACCCCTGCAGTTAGCCAGAACTGCTGATAAATCATGAAGAGTAGCTTGGTAAGCACATTCTCCAGCTCCTTTATCACTCTTGGGTGTAACCCATCTGGCCCCATAGACTTGTGTCTGTGGGGGCCTAACTGTTGTGTCTATGGAGGCCTCTTCTTTTGCCCATCCCTGTCTTCCAGCTGGAAGGGCTGGGTACGCAGCAGAGAACTGTTCTGACTATTAAAGACAGAGGCAAAGAAGGCAGTAAGTACGTCAGCCTTTTCCTTGTCCCTAGTCACTGTGTTTTCCCCTGCATCCAATAAAAGATGAAGATTCTCCCTAGTCCTCCTTTTGTTAATTTATTTATAGAAACATTTTTTTGGGTTGTATTTTGTTTGTTTGTTTGTTTTTTTTTTTTTCTTTTA